>CM023452.1:151750765-152032058 GCA_013339765.2 Haemaphysalis longicornis | reverse complement strand
AAGACAAGACGAGATTCCGGCCCCAGTACATGGCGTCGGTAGACATTGCAAAGGCATTTGACCGCGTCACGAAACAAGCTATTCTGAATGGTGCACGCAGGAAAGGCCTATTGGAGACTTTCATCTCCTATATCAACGATTTCTACGAAACTTCATCCACGATTCTGACGTTTAATGGACATACAGCGCTCGCGAGGCCAGGAACAGGAGTCAGGCAGGGGGACCCTCTTTCGCCTCTTCTGTTTAACATGATGCTCGACGAATGGCTCGCCACTTTACCGTCACAAATAGGCTTCAAGAGCGGAGCACTGCAAGTAAACGCAATGGCCTTTGCAGACGACATCGTCATCATGACCGCAACCCCAAATGGACTACAACAGAGCTTAAACTCTCTGGAGGAATTCTTGGCCGCAAGAGGGCTTTCGGTAAACCCAGACACATGTGTCACCCTCTCACTACAAGCGAATGCTAAGACCAAGATTACGAAGATCGAAACAGACAGGGTCTTCGAAATATCAGGCTCTGCCATCCCGGTTCTGGACACATCTGCAAAATGGAGATATCTGGGTCTTTACTTCAAGGCTTTCGGCTTAGCCACGTCTCCCGTCCTCGAAGAAATCAAAGAATACCTACGTTGATTAACTAAAGCTCCACTTAAGCCCCAGCAAAGGATAGTAATCCTACGTTTCTATATGATACCACGATTATTTTATCGACTTGTCTTCGAGCCGATTTCCGCCAAGATACTTCTAAAGATGGACCGACAAATCCGTCTTAACGTCAGAGAGTGGCTCAGGTTGCCGCACGACACCCCTCTCGGCTTCTACCATGCACCAAATGAAGAAGGTGGAATGGGAATTACCTCTCTGAGAACCTCCATCCCATGGATGCGCCTACAACGTCTCCAAAGACTAGAGTCAGATAGCCCCATTTGTAAACAAGCAGCCAACACCTCGTACGTGAAAGAGTTTCTCCGCAAAGTGGAATGTCTCACAACGTACCGGGGGGAAAAAGTTGACACCAAGAAAAGGTACCAAACATTCTGTGGAAGAAGCAACTCCACCACAGGGTTGACGGCAGGGCCCTCAAAGAGGCCGCCGTCGCACCAGGTTCAAGTGCGTGGATTACCGACGGTACAAAGCTGCTACCATTACATAATCAAACTACGGATCAATGCAATGCCATGTCTCGTCCGGACAAAAAGGGAAAGAGACGTGCCCACCACATGCAGGGCAGGATGCCCGGAAGACGAAACTCTGGGGCACATCCTTTAGCAATGCATTCGCTTGCACCACACGAGAATAGAACGCCATAGCAAGGACAATAGTGAAAACTCTGCGTGAGAAAGACTATGAAGTTCTCGAAGAGCCCCACCTCAAGGTGCCCGGAGGGACACTAGTACCTGACCTAATCGTTAAAAGGGACGAGCAGGTCATGGTGCTGGACGTCCAGGTCGTCGGAACTCTGAAGAGACTTAGTGACCTCCACGCAACAAAGACTGCGAAGTACATGCAACCGAACTTCCTCTCACAACTCGGCGGCCGTCCAGTGGTGTCAAGTGTCACCATGTCTTACAGAGGGGTGTGGGCCCGTGAAAGTGTGAAGTCGCTGCAGGACTTTGGCTTCACGCGAAGGGATTTTAAATTACTAACCATCAGGTGTCTGCAGGGGGGGTATCGGAGCTTTGTGGCTCACCAACGAGTGATCACCGTCCACGGTGGGTGAAAGCTAGGCCCGCTCGCTGGTGTGTTCATAAACTAATACCTGGGAACCACTTCCCTTGCTAAGACATATAAAGTGGAAATCTCCCATCCAGTCTACGCTGTGGCCTTAAGCTACACGGGATGGAGGGGAAAAAAAAAAAAAGCCAAATGCCGCGTCATCTAATTAGTGACGCGCATGAATGGATTAACGAGATTCCCACTGTCCCTATCTACTATCTAGCGAAGCCACAGCCAAGGGAACAGGCTTGGCAAAATCAGCAGGGAAAGAAGACCCTGTTGAGCTTGACTCTAGTCTCTGACAAAATACTTGACTCTAGTCTGACTCTAGTCTGTGCGTATGGTGTCATATGTTCTAGTGCGGGAAATGAGCTAGTGAGTCGCATGGCCATTCCTTTTTTTTCCTAACTATGTAGCTTATTTGAGCGAAGTTAACGCTTAAAGTCGGGACAGTATGCTTCTATCAAGACAATCTTTCTAATGAACCAAACTTGTGTTTTGTCAGCTTGGCCCTTTTAATGATTTTTCAGAAACTTTCTGTGTGCTTTGGTATTTCAGAAAGTACAGCACTTTCAGACCTCATTCTTTAGGCCATAAGTTGCTTAGAAATTAGGCTGCCCCTATTTGTAAATGAATTATTCAGATGCATGGTGCATCTCTGATGTAAAAGAGAAGAGACAATTCTTATCTATCTGTACCTAACTTGTGCTACATTTTGAAATTTTTCACGTGAAATTTCACTTCTGCTTTAGCTAATGGAATTTACTGTCAGAAACAGAAGCATACGTCATGCATGAAGCCATAAAGAACTTTTATTTGTATAGTATTGGAAGTGTATGGTGTACCTTTAGAGTGCTGCTTGATTTTGCCACTGGAGGCTGTTATGTACGAAATTAGTCCAATAATAAGGTTCTCCAAGGTTTTGCACAGAGTTCTAATTGTGCACCTGAGTGGAGGGAAAAGCTCCGTTGCAATGGAATGTTGAGCCATGGCCCCTCGATCAGGCGCACGCAAGGTGCGGCCTGCCGAGTCTCGACGCTGCCAATGGGAGAGCGTGTCTTGGTGGAGTTGACAGTTGCGGCCGTTGTTTTCAGTGAGGGCGCCACCGTCTGGGGATGAGTCGGAGCGCCGGCCGCACTTAGATGCGCTGTTAGCGGGAACGGGTGCACGAAAGCAAGCGCATCGTTTGCGTTGGTGCGCACAGACCCTCAAACGCATGGGGTGCGGGTGTGAAATGTCACTGTTGTCATTAGTGAGGCATTGTTCTGTGTGCGTTTTAGTGAGAGCAAGTCTTGCGCTAGCGGCGCGATGCCATGCAACTGCTGTGTGCCGCTCTGCGGCTCGAACGCTAAAAAAGACCCCGGAGTGCAGTACCACGAGTCTCCTAGCAACTCGGAATGTCGTGAGGCGTGGCTGAAGAATGTTTCTCGCGAAGGACCAGCGGGAAAAGGAAGCAAATGGCAACCAAGTTACCGGTCGCTGGTATGCTATAGACGTTTTAGAGAAAGCGACTACAGGACAAACACGAAAGTACAGATTTTACTTCCGACCGCCGTACCCACCGTGTTTCCCAACTACCCAGAGTACATGCAGAAAGGAACTGCGAAGCCCAGAAAGCGTCGTAAATGTAACTGTGATGTTGATGCAAGTAGATGCCCATGGGAGAGCCCCAGCGAAAGTTACCTGCGTGATCACAATGATGTAGAAGCGATTGCTCCTGACTTCCCCGAGAAGCACGAGCAGAAAGTAGGTTTTCAACTGATGTGGGGTGCCGAAACACCATAGAGATCGTGCGCATAATAGAAGAGAACAAGAAAACAGAGGCCCCACTGAAAAAAAAAAAAAAAAAATCTCGTCAATTAAACGACCTGCAAAGAATGCAGAGCGAACTCGACAAACTGAAAGACTGTCTTCAATCGTATGAAAAAAAAAACAAGGCGATTCAAGCTTTCGTGCAGTTTTTGAAAATTGCAAAAGAGGGCGACCAATCTGCTCAGTTTATTAGCAACCAAGCAGCTAATTTTAACAACCAGAAGCCCTCTTACTGTGAAGCACTACTGCGCGAATATGTCCTTCAGAAAACATGCTCGCAAAAAGGGGTATGAACACTTGCGCGATAGAGGTCTTTTGAAGTTGCCATGTCGTTCCACTCTTCAAAAGCATGTGGACAGGTGAGGTTGGCCTGACCTCCTTGATGAAGGAGCGCCTTTGTGTGGAGCGCAAGGAACTGTGCGAGAAGATTAATTGCTCGCTCATTATTGATGAGGTGGCTATCGCACAGAAGGTGATATACGACCGAAAAGTAGACAAACATTTCGCCTTGTTGACATATGGGCCCCGGGGGAGAGGCAAGCACGACAGCTCAAGTGGAAAACCGGCTGTGGTGCGTTGTTTTACGGGGATTTTCAAGCAGATATATGCCATACCCGTTGGCTATTTCTTCACGCGATGCCTGAAGAACACCAAGCTGTTTTGTATGACGATAGAAGTTCTCAAAGCTGTGGAAGGCGTGGGATTTTCTCGTGACGAAAGTCGTAACTGACATTTTCAAACGTCTTTCGGAGGATGGCACCCTTGTTCACGCTGTGCCTCACACCCTTCAAAGAAGGGTGACCCACTTTTCTTTTCTGTTGATCCCAATCATCTCAAAGAATCTGCGCACCAACTCCCTTGGGTGAGAGATGATGGACGGAGATGAGCAAATTCGAGGCGGCTTCTACCCGAAGGGACTATTTGAAATACAGTTAGAGCTGCTGGTTATAAGCCAGTAAGATTCCAAACTCGCGTTCACGTGGAGCCAAACAACTTGAAGAAGAGATGAAAGTTGGCTTTATTTGCTCTTGCTTTATTTTTCCTCAAGAAAACAATCTTAGCTCGTAAATACTTTTTTTTGCTACTGCTGTTGTAAACAAATAAAGGCCTGAATGAAACTCCCCACTCAAACTTTTTTCTTGGCTTCGAACAACAGTGCTCCACAAACGGGCTTGCAAATTTACAAGGCCGTTATGCAATTTGACTTGCAAGCAATTTTCATTAAGGGGAATATAAATATATATATGAAACTGAATCTCTAAGCGCCAATTGTCGGCGACTTTTCTTGTTATAAATACATAATGCAATATGACATGGCATGAAAAGCCGGTGAATGCGAATGCAGTAAACACATGGAATGCTATGCCAGTTCGTAGTATCGATGTTTATAACTTCAGGCTCCTTATGAGCAGTTTTCAGTCGCAGTAAGCTTCAACTTCATTGCAGACCAATTATTAACACTCAGCAGCAGGTCGATGAGTGCGCGCCTGCTGCTGATGGGAGCACAGCTGCTGATGAGCAGAGCTGCTGATGGGAAGGAGCCTGCGAACCAGGCTTCCCAAGATGACGGAGAGTGTGGAACCGAAGTGGCCTGCACCGGACGACATCAAGCGCCAAGATGAAGAGGTGAGAAGGCGGCAGAAGAAAGACTTCGATCGCCGTCACACCACGACCAACCCTTCCTCCGCTGCAGCCGGGAGATACGGTGTGGGTTCGAGACGTCAAGGCTACAGCGTGCGTTCTCAGCCCAGCTGCCAAGCCCTGTTCGTACGTCGTGGAAACACCCACCGCTGTGCTCGTGCGTAATAGGGTTCATCTAGTGCCCTATTCAGATCCAGCTACGCAGCCAGCTCGAAGTGACAACGGCGAGGAAAAAGATCGGAGCAAGGTAACACCCACCACGGCGACAGCAACACCAGGAGTGTCCGGTGAACGCGCAGTGCGAGTTACGAGGTTCGGGCGTCGGGTCAAGACTCCGAAAAGACTGGACTTGTGATGTGTTAAGACTTGACTTGTGATGTGTTTGCTTCGTATGTGCTGATCTCGGGGAAGAGATGTAGAGGGCGCTACATGCCATTCGTGCTATATATTGTTGTGACAAATAAAGGTGTGCGTCATTCGTTTTGCTAGCACTGCTCCAGGCTCCAGTCACCGGTGCTTGCGCGGCTATTGCAGCCGTCAGCACACATTCCCCTACAGTGCCAGGCTACGACAGTACAGAATTTGGCGACTCAAATGGCAAATGACTCCTGTATTGAGGTCGGGTGCGTGAATCGCCGCACCAAAGACAATAACATCGGCATCTTCAGGTTCCCGTTGAAAAACCTGCCAGCCCTGCAACACAAGCGGTGGGCCTTGCGCCGTTTCAACGATGACAGAACACAGTGGGAACATGCACGTTATGGAAAGCCCGCTTGTTCCTAGAAAAATGAGATGTTCTGCGAGCCGTTGACAAGATATTGACGCGGAAAAGGATACCTATCACAAAAAAGTTTGGGCTGCCACCATCAACTTAGAACTGAGACGTATCAAAGAGATCTGAAATCGAGACTCCCACTGCAAAGACAGGGAGGCAGCACTGCTAATCTGTACGCTGAACCTGTTGAAGTGGTTTAAACAAGCTCAAGCGAACTTTGACGGCAGCATTTCGCACGACAGAGCTACGGAACTCACCAACAAGCATGACATCGACGATTTCAAGGTGTCAAACAGCTAGATTGAGCGATTTAAAAATCGGCACTGAATGGCATACAGAATGGTGGACTGGAATTTTCACGCCAGATTTTTTTTTTACACACCAGCTCGGCAAATACAAACCAATTTGAGGCTTTATGCCAGCAAGGGTTGGCTGCAGGTTCATTTTAAAGCTTGTCAGGATAACCAAGCAGGAGCAGCTCAAATAAGTTTGAAATCGATGATAAAACTCTCGATGCTTTATCCGCCGAGTAAATGGGACAGCTACCATTTTGTTCATTCATATGGAATGCAAGTTAGGGACAACTTTCAGCACTACAGCATGAAACGACTCACTAGTGGTTCTGGTATCCACATTTCCAGACTGGGAGCGTTTTCTCCTGGTTTTTGAAACATCCAGCGAGTCCTCTGGGGGCAAGACACCACCTGTGCCGGCCTCCCCCTCTCAGAAAGAAGCGTGCGCTGCTGGAGGATACTCGCAGGGTGCCAGTGAGGATGACAACGCTGCTTCAGCTGTGCTGCCCGCGCAGTGGTCCAATCAAAGGATAAGGTTCTTCATAGAGAACTACAAAAACATGAAGGACTTGGCGGGAACAAGAGGGGGCTTTCAGTATGCTACCTTAAATTGGTACAAACAATCGCCAAATGTTTCGTTAACGTTGTAGCAGAAAGCATTAAAACAGGGATAGGCAATGCATTAATTCCAACATCTTCAAAACCTGTTGTTGGAGTGATACAGCTTGTATCTATTTCAGAAGTACCTACTTAGGGTTCGTACGGGCTTCAAAAGTAAAAATTCAAGGGTTTTCAAGGACTTTCAAGGACCGGAAAACACATTTTCAAGGTCCCCATCTTATGTTTTATCTGGGAATATTTATAACTTTTTCAACAAAATGCAAAATTTTGATATTGCCTAATACCTAAGAATATTAATGCACATTTAAATAGGCGCTATGGGTTCATGAATGCTCCCCCAGCTTTTTTTTTTTTTATAGTTTATATTTAGAGGTTTTTCTTTTTTCTTGGTGTTTTGCTGAGGCTGCTTGATTTCAAAACTTAATTAATGTTGACTGCATCTCCTGCTTTGTCAGCAAGAGTATCAGCTGAAATTAACTCAGCAAGTGTTGCTGCAAGGCAGGATGAACTATGTACACGTCCACCATTCGCACATAAAAGCAAACGCAGATGGAGCTATGAGGCACAGCAAACATGCAATGAAAGGCCGTCTACAGACTAGATAGAACATGCAAGATAGAGAACAGAAGCCGGCTTTCACGACATTGTATCGTGACATGAATTCTATTGAGGACTGCTGCTCCCAATGTTGCCTCCTAACAATGAGAACCCACAACTCGTAATCTCACGCAATACACTGAAACTTGATTGTTACAATGCTTCTTTACATTTGCAACACCTAAAATTCACGATGAACACTTTAAATTCTTGTGAAAAGATAGGGCCATTGCTTATCTCCAGAAAAATCAAGGGTTTTCAAGGACCCTTTAAAAATTCCAGGACTTTCCAGGCCTTGAAATTTACACTTCTAAATTCAAGGGTTTTCAAGGACCTGTGCGAACCTTGCTACTGCTTGCATCTATGTGTAGCTACTCTTAGAATCAGTGCAAACTAACTTGGTTTCGCACTGTCGTTGCATTATGTCGGGGCCGACTTTGCACTGGGCTCTACGGTAGTACGTTACACTAAAGTTGCAATATGGGCATGTTGGTGGTTAGACACGATAAAGCGCCCGTGTGTGTCCAGTCTTCATTTTGTCCGCGCTTCAATTGCACTGCCTTTTTCCCCTCGATTATCTCTACAGTGGCTTCTGGTGCCAAATCGCTTTCATGACCCTGTTGTCTGAAACAGTAGAGATACTTGAGAGAAGAATGTTCCCTGTGGAATAGATGCAGAAACTTGGCATGCATTCCATTTTGCAATCCTGGTAGCGAAGTGAGCAATTTTTCGTCACCATACCCGACTGCCGACGCATAGCTGCTTCATAAAAATGCGTCACCTCAACACATGATTCCGATTCTCGTGTCCTCTTGTATTCATATGACAACCATAGTGGTGTTGCTGCGGCAGTGCTGACTGCCTTGAATGTGCAATTTCACCAATGTTCACTGAATTGCATTTTTCTTATTTTCAGCACAAAGCAGACACTTTGGCAAAAGCTTGTCCTCCTTGCAAATGAATTTGGGGACACACTAACCCCAAAACAAACTGCAAACAAATGGAAAAGCCCAGAACAAGGCTATAAGAACGCCAACAAGAACAAAAAATCCACAGGGTGTGCAAATTTGACCTGCGAATTTGAGATGCGAGTTTTTTTGTGGCCATATTATTAGAGTTCAGCAGAGGAAAAAATTGTTTGATGGTCATTGTGTCCCACAGGGACACACGCACAGTTTTCACGCACAGTCTCTGATGCAACCACATACCGTAGAATGTCCAGTGCGTGCATTGTTTCCACTGCCATCAGCGGCGATCGTCGCAGCTGTTGCAGTTGTCTTCATCATCACTGCTCGCGACTTCAACCTGCAATGTTCCCGCATCATCCACAATGTCTGCAACACTTCGCAGGCCGCAAGTTGCGAGATCATCATCCGTGGTCACAAAGTCGTCGTCGTTACATTCCACACCAAGTTGGTCCCAATTTTCTGTGTGGACGGAATCTGGCTCTCATGAAGAGGTGGCCTCGCAGAATTTGGAGATGCCACGCTTGCTGAAGCAGTTGGCAATTGTCGTAGGCGACACACGCTGCCAAGCCATTGCAACGAAGTGTAGGGCATCCAAGTTTCTGTCCTTGTAGTCAATTTTCGCCAGGAGACGGTGCCCCAACTAGCTTTTATAGTGATGCTTGGCATTCTTGATAATGCAAGCATCAAGCGGCTGCAATTGACTACTGTAGTTCCAAAAACGACGATTATCCTCCTGAGTACCAGCAATGGGAAATTTGTCCGAAATATTGGACATCGAAGACCGAGCGATTACAGCTTTTCCAAAGCTCCTATCGCCGTAAAACCGGTTGTCCAATACCTTGGACAACTGGTGGTGCCATCTGTACCGTGGTTTTGAAATTAGAGGTCTCGAAGCGCCGCTAGGAGTATTCATAATGGCGGCGTTGAGTGGGGTGCGGCGTTCTACGGTGCCAACGGCAACCGTAAGTACTTTTTTTCGCCACTTTGAGCTTATTTAATGTCATTTCATCGGTTAAACGTCAAAGATAATGTTGCAGAGAGCACACGCAGCTAAATATTTCAGCTCTTAACGTCCTTTCTTTTGCCTACGCGGTGTGAGCTTTGACATGTCCAAAAGATTGGACGTCGGGACTGAACCAAGTTGCTTTGTGTGAATTACGTGGCGCGCTGCAGTGTGAACAGAACGTGCTTGCTTCCGATTGCTACTAGGTTGCGGTATGATATGAAATTCTTTTTCATTAGGAAAAAAGGCACGCAGCGTCAGTGATGAGACGGCCGAAAGAATCCTTGAACGAATCGCTGGAACGGCCACGTCCGACATTGATCTTTCGGACAGTGACGACGACACTTTGGTAGAGACACTACATTTTCGGCTCCACTTGATACCCTGAGCTCTGAAGAGGACGAAAATAGCGACGATGAACGCCCGTCCACCTCGAAGACGACAAAGGGGCAGTCATGGAAACGCCATGATGGGTAAGAATAGTAGTAGTATGCGTTTGGGAGAAGGGGGGGGGGGGGGGGGGGCTAATGTACTGCAGGAGTGTGCATTGTGACGGTCGGTCATTGCCATGTGAACGGATCAAAAGCAACTCTGCTCTTTTACGCTGTTTTTCTTCATGCAGGCCGCTTCCGTCTTGGATTCCTGACTTCACATCCACCCCTGATGACAGTCAACAACGGGTTTCGTGGAGTCCAAGTGACTACCTCGTTCAGTATGTGCCACATGAAGTCTTCGAGATGATGGCTTTTGCCATGAACACGACACATGTCCAGGAGACTGGAAAAAGTCTGGAGACCTCAGTAGAAGAACTCAAAATGTTTTTTGGGATTTCACTGACAATGTCCTGCCTGTGCTACCCGCAGATTCGCATGTACTGGATGAAAAAGACAAGGGTGCCTCTTGTTGCGGATAACATGACAAAGAGAACGGGTACTTTCAACTTCGGCGCCGGCTGAAGCTAGTTAACGAACTTGATGTAAGTGAGCAAGAAAAGAAAAGAGAGAAAGACAGGCTTGGCGCATAAGACCATGGTTGTCATTTCTACTGGAAGGGTTGTCACAAGCTTCCTCGGGAAAGAGAATGTCAGCATCGACGAACAAATGATCCGTTCAGTGGACGAACGCAGCTGAAGCAGTTCGTACACGCAAGCCAAACCCAGAGGGGCTTAAAAAACTTTGTGCTCGCAACGCCAGGTGGATTAATCCTCGATTTTGAGATCTATCAAGGAAAAAAAAGGCAGCATTGTATCCAGGCAGCTCCGGAATAGGAGAATCCGCAGTGCTGAGGCTCATTGAGACGCTCCCTCCCGGAACGAAGGTCTACTTCGACAGATACTTCACATCAGGGCCGCTGCTGGATAAGCTAGCAGAAACGGAATCGCTGGCACGGGAACAATTATGAACAACCGGATCCCAAAAGGGTGAAAACTATCCAGCGAGAAGAGCTAAAAGAAAAAGGAAGAGGGACGTCAGAGATGTTTGCGAGAAAACGACAAAAAAACAGGCAGTTGTACGTTGGTACGACATATAGCCCATTACGTTGATTGTCTCTATCCATGGCCAGCACCCAGAAGACACATGCCGTAGGTGGCAGGAAAGAAAAAAAAAACACATTGATGTGCCCCCGGCCAGATGTTGTACGGTTGTACAATGTCAACATGGGAGGAGTTGATCTCGCAGATCGTATGATCAGCTATTACAGAATCAAAGCTCGAGTGAACAAGTGGACCATCAGAAGCATCTTCCATCTATTCGACATTGCGTTAAGCAACTCATGGATGCAGTACGTGCAAGACATGCGGGCGCAACAAACCAGCGCCGAAGAGATCTTGAAATTCCTGGAGTTTCGTCTGTCTGTTGGTGAGGAACTAATCGCGCAAGCTCAGAGTCAAAATGAAGAGCGCAGTGACTCCGACGAAGAGTGGTGCCCACCACCAAAAAGGCTCCGTTGCCTCCAGCTCGAGCAGCAAGAGCAAAGACGCTAGGCCATTTCCCAAGACCGACAGATGCTCTAATGCGGCCCGCTGCACAGGCTCGAAGGATGCAACAAGAAGACGAAGTTCTCTTCTGCAAAAGTGTCATTTGTTCTTTTGCGTCACCAAAGACAGGAGATGCTTCGAAAATGCTCACACCAAGTGAATGAAGGAGCTCACACAAAGTGAACAAAGCAGTTTGTAAATAAATGTGCCTACGTTTACCTGATCAAATTATTTATCACAAAAAAAACATCTTGCGTGTAACAATACCACTGCATTAGAAAAAGACCGCATAGAGTCCCAATGTCCAATATAAAGGACAATGCGGCACACACGTCCGAAGTTTGTTTGCAGTGAATAATAAGTGTTATTATTATATCCAGAGGCCCCTCATAAACTAATTTTGAAAGTTTCACAAAAATCCGTTGCACTAAAATCAGTCTGGGACTCAGGAGGCTATGTCATCCATGTCTTCTTGTTGGCTGTACAAACTCAAGGTAACTGCCCGGCTACCTTGAAGCATTCACCGCTTCTGTGACTTGCCTCTGACGGTGAGCTGCATCTTCTCCGATCCGTCTGCATTTCAGCAGAGCAGCACAGTCACGCCCTGCTTGCTCTTCTGCCCACCATGGCAGGCTTCACCTTTGAAACACAAACTCTTCTCGGGCTTCGTAGCCCTCAGTTAACATTGGCAGTGTTGTTGCCATCCAATCCTCAACAGTGGAGTTGTTGTCCTTTTTTAGCTTCGCCGTGACGGCCTTGTGGGCAAGGCTTAAACCTACTCATCCATCCTTCAGAGGCCTGGAAATCATCTATGTCAAGCGAAAGTGCTACATCCATGGCTTTTTCAAAGGGGACTTTACCATAGGACATCTCAACAGAGGAGTGCTAAGGCACTGCATTGCATGCAGCTATTCCAAAGATTATGCGTAGCTTTTCATTTTCTTTTTATGGCCCTATCTATGCAATAAATTCAGAATTCTACATCTGTCCTTGTTTTGTTCAGTAACAAAGATTGCCATGTCTAGGCAAGATAGAACTCCTGGTATTAACTGAAGGTTCAAGAGAGTGAAATGCTGGGCTTGTTGGTTCATACTGTTGCAAAAAAAGAAACCAGCGGCAAGCACACGCAGGACAAGAGAAGGACGGACACAAACACAACGCTGGACTACCAACTGATTTAATCTCAGTCCCACTGTCTCAGTTTACTCAGTCTCAGTTTACTCAGTCCCACTGTCCTGTGGGAAAATTTATATTGGACAAACGGGCGGGTGCATTAATGAACGTTTGAGGCAGCACCGAGCAACTTTGAGTTCGGGCACGGGTAGCAATCTAGCTTTACATACAAAAAGCTGCCAGGATTGTGTTCCAAAATTTCACCATGCCGTAACTGTGGGGAGGGGCAAAACAAGACGTGAGCGTGAGTTACTTGAGGCGTTTTTTATAAGAAAAAACAAGAAGACATGTGTCAGCGTTCCTTCGGTGGTTCTAACAGATAAAGAATTTCACTTCCTAGATGTATAAAGTTCTCTTCATGCTGTCAAGGTGTGCGCGTGCGCCTGGTTTTGCATATAAGTGTATCGTAGTTTCCCGATTAAATCAGTTGGTAGTCCAGCGTTGTGTTTGTGTCCCTCCTTCTCTTGTCCTGCGTGTGCTTGCCGCTGGTTTCTTTTTTGTAACTGAAGGTTCTATGTGCCACCTTAGCTACCTGTTTGTTCTTGCCGAGAATGGCATTTTATCATGCACGAACACAGACTGAACATTTCGCCAACAAAGCTGTAGCAGCTTTATTGCTCCTGTCGCCGCTCCATCACTGCAATGAGGCGGTCCAAGCGTGCCATTTTCTCTTTGTGAGGCTCCACCATTCCAGCTTCCAGCCTCTTCAGTGCCTGGATGACACTGCCGGAGCCCGGAGCTCCTCGTGGGGCTCCTCAGGGCTGGCCAGGCCTGCTTAATTCATTTCGTTGCTGCAGGTGTATTCACACAGTAGATCAATCACACGGGCTTTAGTGCTAATACTATGCAGTGCACTCCTTGAATCCGCACAGTCCTTGTCGCCCTCTCTGTGTCCTTGTTTTTTTTTTTTTTGTTGTTGTTGTTGTTTTTTCCCCGCTGTTTCGCTTCAATCACTTAGTATTGTGGCCAATAAGCATTGTTCTGCCTGGTGCCAGCGGAATCTGCGGCCATATATGATATTCTTTCGCTAGAACACTGGACAGCTGTGCGTGTCAAGCATCACTATAAAAGCTTGTTGGTGCACCGTCTCCTGGCGAAAATTGACTACAAGGACAGAAACTTGGATGCCCTACACTTCGTTGCAATGGCTTGGCAGCGTGTGTCGCGTACAACAATTGCCAACTGCTTCAGCAAGCGTGGCATCTCCAAATTCTGTGAGGCCACCTCTTCATGAGAGCCAGATTCCTTCCACATAGAAAATTGGGACCAACTTGGTGTGGAATGTAACAACGACGACTTTGTGACCACGTATGATGATCTCGCAACTTGCGGCCTGCGAAGTGTTGCAGACATTGTGGATGATGCGGGAACATTGCAGGTTGAAGTCGCGAGCAGTGATGATGAAGACAACTGCAACAGCTGCGACGATCGCCGCTGATGGCAGTGGAAACAATGCACGCACTGGACATCCTGCGCCGTACGGTTGCATCAGAGACTGTGCGTGAAAACACGTCTGTACAGTTCTTTTCTTTCCAGAATTCTCAGCAGGCTGAAGTGGTGGAAAACAAGACGCAATCGGACATCCAGCACTTCTTTACCGGAAAATAAATCTCGTGTGTGTAGGCGCCTTGCCTAAAACGTGAACCACATTGCTCAATTTTGCATGAGATTTGTGTGCGTTCTTTTGATGCCCACGTTGGCAATTCGGCGCGGCAACTCGGTGGCAGCATCTGCCTCGGCGGCCGCACGCAGCGGTGGAAGGAGCCTCACGACTTGCGCCAATGGGGTCGCGCACCTCATGGCGGAAATTTCAAAGCGCTCACAGCATCTCGCGGATATTTGGCACGGATGACATTTTATACTGCAGTTCCCGCCCACACAGCGCATTTCCTGCCTAATCAATTTATTTTACGCCTCGAACTGCGTTCTAACGAAAGGTCAGAAGCAATCGCTGAAGCTACCCACACACTTCACGGCAGGAGACGACGCCCTGTTGCCGCCGCCTGTAGCGTGCGCGGCGCGTTTCCACGTGCGGAGAACTTCTTTTTTCTTGTTTTCTGGTGATACAAATAGTTTTGCGAACCCTTGAGATCCGTATCACCGAGATTCCACTTTAATTGAAAGTTATGGACCATGGAACACTCTTAATGCTGATGCCTTTTAATGCTTTTTTTTTTTTTAAGTTGCAGCCATCCAAGATGTTCAGTGTGAAGGATGCAGCATTGTTGTGGTGGAAAAAGCAGTGCATTGTTTCCCTGCAACTCGGATGGGTATGAAATGCCGACACCGTGGTTAAAAGGCAAGTTTCGTAAGCCACGCTGCATGAAGATTCCTCATCCCCTCTTATGGCACTACAGAAACAAGAGCCACGGATGGATGACCTGCTCATTTTTCAAACAGCTCCTGTCATTGTTCAAACAGCTCCTGCTTACACGGACTCAAGGATAGGATTGCAACACAGGAAAGTGCTTTCTTTTCCCTGACAACTTTTCAGCAAACCCCAAGGATAAGGTAATTAAAGTAGTCCACCTTTCAGCGAACATAGCAAGCTCCCTTTGATTTTTATACCTTCTTGCGAATAAGAATGCCAAACACTTTTACCAAAGACGTCACTCGCGACGATTGCCCCAAAATAACAGCCAGCAATCGCCTCGGTACTGGACGCTTCAGTCGTGCAAAACTGCTCCCAAAAGTGCGGTTTTTACAACACTGAAGAATCTGCCAATGTGAAAATAGAGGCAGTGGATCATGAGGGACTCGACTAGGTGATGACGACAACGGCCAGCAATCAGCTAAAATGAGTACGTTTCTGTGGACGATGGCGTTGTTACTTCGGAACCATAAAGTACTGACGACATGACGACAAAATGCGTGCAAAGTGATGGTGAGAGCATTGACGAAAACAAAGTTGACACAAAGGAGCATGCAATAAGGATGAGCATCTCTCAAAAGCTTTCGGGGCACTGAACGTTGGACAAAAGTACCTGAGCCACTTCGGCTACGAGGGCAGCCACAAAGCGATTAAACGATTTGCGAAGGGCATTGCCGTGTCACAAGCCCAAAAGAAGCACAAAACTTGTACCACTGATTTGTTTAAATGCCGAGTAAATCGATTTTGAGTTTGAACCACGGCTGATGTCTCTCTATGTCTAACAGCATGTTCGCGCTGTACATTTCTCGGCCACTACATTTGTTTTCCGCGGTCCCATGAAAAACAAACGGAACTCTACAGTGCGATCTTTGTAAGTCTTTGATGACCTCTCTAACCTCTGACATTGTCCAAATTAAAGGGGCCACGAAGACAACGTGCAAGTTTAGTTCATTAAAACGACCACTTTGTCTCGGTAACAATGATACCAGTTTCATCGCAAACTTCGAACAAATAATGGAGATACTAGAGCAAACACATCTGAAACAGTGGCAACACCTTAGCCACTTTCCAGCAACTTTTCTACGTCGTCGCAGAATCTTGTTTGAACGATTGGCGGCCACTCAACTAACCCATCGCTGAGACACATGACTGGGCGATCGTAGTGGGGCCTCTGGTTCCATTTGATCGTATCAGTTGAATGCTAACACGCAGTGAACACACTGAAAATTGTTTTAAGTGCTTCCCATACGGTTTCAATCCTGGCCGTAACACGTCACTGCGGCACGAAATTTGAAATTCTTTCAAAACTGTGTTTTTTTTAGTTCAGCCTTTCGTGGCTGGAGTGGAGCCGAGTAAGGTACTGAAGCCTAGTTCTTTCAAACCAAATGAAGTTGTATTTTGTCTTTACGGCCCCTTTAAAAAACGTCAGTCGCAAACACCAGGGCTCCCTGGATTACCAGTAACATTATAGCCCTGGACAAGGACAAGACGTTTCGTCATCCTAAGAAAAAGCCACTCCCTGAGTGACACGCTGGCAGCCAGCAGGAAGCAAAGGCACTATTTCGTACCACCCACCAACGCATGGTCCAAGATACTGCTAGTAGAGCAGCCGGACAGCCAGAGCTATTCTGGGCATACATCAACTCCCGGCAAAAGCAGTCTCAAGGTCCTTTCTTTGCCACCAGCGGTGACACTGCGCTCTCACCGCCCCTCGTCGCTCAAGCTGTGATGCTGGATGGCCACACTTGCGAACGCAGCTTTACGGATGCTCCGTGGTGCAGAAGCGCTTGTGAGGCTCCGCGACAAGCTCATCTGTTGTGGCTCACTCCAAGGTCAGGCAATGCCGCCGAGAAGTGG
Source organism: Haemaphysalis longicornis (assembly GCA_013339765.2). Lineage (NCBI taxonomy): Eukaryota > Metazoa > Arthropoda > Arachnida > Ixodida > Ixodidae > Haemaphysalis > Haemaphysalis longicornis. The sequence goes on along the minus strand of CM023452.1, from coordinate 152,015,248 downwards.
TGCAATTTGCAGTGCTGATGCAAACGGAGTAGTAGCAGCCCACGGTGCCACCACAATGCCCATGGGATTTCTTACGTGGCCTGAAAAACAAGCACACAAGGCGTCTCTACTTAGCTGTGAAGCCATACATGTAAAATTCACTAAATGTGAAAACTGGCAGTCTTGTGCGTTCTTTTTAAATAAACACGATCAATAGGCAGTTATGCACACCCCTAGACTACTGGCTCATTTGAACTTAAGAGCCTTCAATCTGCCATTCTGGCCCACAACCATTGTGGTTTAGATATACACGGGCTCAGGCTTACTCTGGCTCACATGGGCCACTCATGACGCCTCACTCATGCTCACTCAGGCTCAAGCTCGTGAATCTCAATTAGCAGACTCATGAGTCTGCTAATCTCTGCATATGCCCAGCCGAAACGATCTAGTACACACATGGTTACCTGTGTGCATGATATTGCACAGTTCACAACATGCATAGAGCACACCTTCGAGCCATCAATATATAGGAAGCGTGACCCAGCGGTCCACTGGTCATTAGCGGATTAGGTTGGCCACCGTTTGCGGTATTCGGTTCCCAAGGAATGTGAAAAGGAGCTAGTACACTCATGTTAAGCGCATCCCTACAACGGGATTGCTCCTTATAGTGGAGCGATCAGACTACAGTTGAAACTAATCAACAGGTTGTAATGCGACGAAAGCTACACGCGGGAATGGGAAGTTCCCTTTGCGTCATCAAGCCATCGCCTTAATGGTCCCCACCCACAGTAAAATCAGTTTGGGCGGCAGCATTTACAGCAGCTCTACACCGAGAGTGACAATTACAGTTGGAAGACTTGAAGTAAGTGAAAAGAGACACAAAAGGTGCAACACAAGATGCACAGTAGAGCACGAAACACCAGCAAATACCGTGTTCTGGAAAGTGCCTCGGAGCACCTGAGTCCAATGTGCCTCTTTCTTTTTCATCACCCGAGTTTGGTAGTTATACATTTAGCCAAAAGGAAGCCACAATGACATTGACTGCAATTTAGCTATAAACTCGGGGATGACATCCACAGTATGCCCTATTCAGTTCACGAATACTGTTGGGCTGACTCAGTAAACAGCACAGTGGGACTGCTTACTTAAGCTTCGTGCTGTCTTCACTAGTGCAACAGTAAAGTCTTCCAGGCCTTGTCCATCATCACTTTCCCGTGCTTACGTCCCTTGCGGGTTCAAGTTGCAGCAAAGTGCAGCAAGCTGTGCCCTTGAGAAGAGGAGAAAACGACGTATAAGACGAGACGCAAAACATTTCAACGTCGGAAGATGGGAGCACGCACTGTGGCAACCAGGCAATTGCAGTAAGCGAGCACTTTTTCTGACCACTTACCTCTAAATCATTGCGTGGGCAGTCAGACTGCAGTCTACACTGATTGATTGATTGACTGATTGACTGATTCAGCACTGCACTGCTTACTCAAAAAATTAGAATTGAAAGTTTACGTACTTTGCAACTGCCTCGTCCAACTGTGCAACGTGTTTTGTCTAGCTGCACCAAATCATGATTTAAAAAAAAAAAAGGCGCGCCATTGTACAATCTTAGTTTTGCTGTTAGCTTATCAGACAGGGTGGCCACTAGGAATGTGCTTGCAGGTCTATACAGGCGAGGTGACTAACTGATGATATTTTAATTACCTCTTTCATTATTGACTTTGAGGGGGAAATACTAGAACTCCAGAACTGAAGCCCAGCCTCCCAACACAGCAACCACACAGCCCCATCAACTGGAAAAAAAAGAAACCACTGCGGGCATGATGGGAAATTATTTGGCCGCAAAACAGTCCTTTAGGTGAAACAGATAAACACTTAAAGGGACTCTGCAACACTTTGATAAACGCTTTCACAGTTTTCTTCGCGTCAGGAAGCACTGTCAAAGCTATGGTCATTGCCAGCACAGAGTGGCACAGCAGATCCGCCTTGCGTTTCTGCTTTGCTTTTGTAACTTTCTTTCATTGCTGCAACTGAAGGAAAGACGGCCAATAGCCGCTACACTGCTATAATGACATCATCCCAGCACTCCGGGAAAGAGAAAAATCTTTTGAGCAAGTTTCTAGGCTACCTGATGGGTATAGGGCAGTAATTGTTGGCTGAGGTACTTTGCGACCCCCCAAAATGAAGTACTAAAATGTGTTGTGTTGGTTGCCTACGCTCTGCCAGCGTTTAAGATTTCGAAAAAAGTTGGAAAAAGCGTTGCAGTGTCCCTTTAAACAAAAATTAAAGAAAGGGAAGAAGGCAGCAATGCCACCACTTTTTCATTCTGCTCTCTTCTGTTCTTTTGCCAGCAGCTTCCAGTATTGGCGTCTGGGGTTAGCACCAGCCGAGCTGTATCGCCTGTGAAGGCGGAGTCTCATCAGCATGGCTTTTTTCCCAATCACTTTTCCTTCAAACAACACTTCCAAAGCCAAATAAGTTTCTTCACCAGTCTATCTCACTATGCTGTAGGGATCAATTAAACATTTCCAACTTGCCCTCCTAGGTCAACACTTAAATAATACAGGCTTGTGAATTAGTCGCTGCAAAATCGGGTAAGCTGAGGACAAAACTGAAAGCGTGCTAATGCGAGCCTTTCTTTTCTTTTTCTTCTTCTAACTTGGCACAGCTAGAAAAAAACAACCTGCTTTTAACACAAGGCCCACTGCTGACAAACGCAACCTAACGCTACCTGGTACGAAAAACATCTTGCTGCCCAGTTTTGTCCAATGAAATGGCTCTACAGAAAGAACCACTACCATACATTAGTCAAGGAAATGTTGACCTTTTTGCCTGGGTACCCTTCAGTTACACGAAAATAACTTCCTTGTTTCCATACCATTTTCAGAAAATGTCTCGGTCACTCAGAAGAGTAGAAGAAATTTCTCCGAGATGGCCCAAGGGGTGCACGAGAATCTGTCTGAAACAAGAGCAGTGCAGCAGTGTCAAGCCGTGGCACTTTTTGCCTGCGTTTACTTGCCACGTTCGTTAGAATCATAAATTTAATTCTTTTTTTTTTTTCAATGGTGAGAGCTACTGTACTGAAATAAATACAAAGCTAAATGATGATCTGTCTGGCTTTGTCTCCAGAGAGGAGATGGGCTAGGAGGAAAGCCCTCCTTTTGCTCCACACACCTTTGTGGAGCTGCCATGTTGACATGCATCACCTTCGATTGGGGGTAAAAATAATAAAAAAGACTTGCTGCTTATTCATTTAAATTTTGAGCTGACTGCCATCAGCCCTTGAGACTTTTGCTGCAGCCTGTGTAGTATATATGCCCTGTCATTTGTCCCTTCTTTCACCTCTGCTAGGGCCCATACCCCATACACTTTGCTTGTATATTTTGTTTTCATGCTTCAACCCTTATCATTTCAAGGTGCTCGGAAGCAGCAAAAGTTGGCTGTGTTGAACAACTTATCTGCGCATACGAACTACCACTGTTTCTAAAACTGATCTGATCACTACGCCCGACAATGCCCCAACATCATAAAGTCAGGTGTCTTTACCACAAAAGGCCCCAACTGCTGCAACGTTCTTCTCCCACAAAAACAGTAGAAACGGAGCAATTCTGCACAATGGGAACTATTGCAGTGGCAGGTAGCACTGTGACATCAACCAGCCACAACCAACAGAGCACAAGGATTCCAGGTGATGCCAGCCGGACACCGCTAAAGGAGCCATGAAGAGAAAATGCAAGTTGGTTTTATTCGAAAGATTTTGTGTTTTATAGTGCCCCCAGCGCTTGTCCGGATACAAACGGTGCTTTATTCACTGAGAAATTAAACAATTTAGGTTAAAATTTTGATTTTCCCGCTCAATCGTGCATTTTCGTGGTCCCAAATGACATCACAGGAACCGACCGCGCTGCAGCCTAGAGTACCTTCATTCACGCATCCGCCGTACAGGGTAGAGACACGTATATGCTGGCGCTGCCATTTTCGGTTGCTCGCTCGCCGTCGAAGCAAGTCATTGTGTCAAAACCGCGCTAAAATTATCACCGCAACGCAGTTTACTGAAGTAGTTTGAATCATATTGTCTGTTTCGCGTTGCTAGGTCTCGTGGGAAACGAAAGAATAACGCGTTGAGCCCATTGGCCCAATTGCGGCGGCACGGGACCGTTCAAAGGTTGTCTCTACCCTGTACAGCGGTGTTGGTTTGTTCCCGCGTTTCTTTACGTTCCGTAACCTAGATGGCGCCACCATACCGTGGCAAGCGTTTGGTTTGTTTTTGCCCGCATTTAAACCTGGCTTGTTTTTGTTCTGGGAGAAAATATTCGTTCCCTGAAACAGTGCTCGCTCGACAAATGGGGTCACGTAAGACACCGTTGCTTGCGTCAATCGGCCAGTGTCGTCTGAGACAACCCCAAGCCCCGTAGTGCTGTGCAGCTAAACCAAGCATGCTGTGCGCAGTACGAACAGCAGAACGCATCAGTACTTCTATGTTAACATGTGCTTTCGTAACTTCCACTGTTTGTCCCATCATTCTTATTGCTTTGTAAAGAATGTGCCCTAAATTTAAGTGCAAATCGCTCGTTCGTCTAGTTTGTAAGCTCTACCTAATTTGCGTCTGCTTCTGCCAGCCTCCGCCAATCGCAGAGCTTAGCTCATGTGACATCATAGGTTCTGTTGCGGGAAATGAGCTGGTGGGTCGCATGCCATTCCCGTTTTTCCTAATTACGTAGCTTATTTGAGCGAAGTTTACGTTAAAAGTGGTGTCAGTATGATTCTAACGAGACAATCTTTTGAATGAACCAAACTTGTGTTTTCTCTTCATGGCTCCTTTAAAAAGAAAATTTCCGCAAAGCAGAAGAGAGCAGTGTTCCCCTTCCCCGCAAGTTTCACGCCATTGTGAAAGTTCTCCTTTAGCTTTAACATGAAATGTTTGCTCTGGACGTTCCCGACCGCCAAGCCCAAACGCCGCGGCGCAGGCTATTTTTCAAGAACTTGTAGAACTGCCCGAAAACTTTTGCTCCGGTTCAGTAGAACTTGCCTTGTGCCATAATATTGAGCAGGAAACAGTCCCTCGTGGCTTTCGTGCTGGCTGCACACACGGTTAAGCAGGCTTTGCCACGTGCCGACTGTGAAGGTCCTCATCAGCCACCCAGTGCTGTGTCACACACTGAAACACGGCGCTTTCACTGCTGGTTTTTTTTTTTTATGTGTGTCGACATCGTAAGGGCAGGGTGGTGATCTGTGAAATATGCGAGAGAGAGGGAGAGAGAGAAAAGAAAATTCGCTCAACTTATTGAAGTTCAAAAGGGTCGAGGTTTGGGCCTATTGGTGACACCTGAATGGAACTAAAAGACGAAGACAAAGTACAAAGACAAGAGACGACACCATGAACAGCACTCGTGGTGTCTTCCCTTGTTTTCACCCTTGTCTTTTTTTTGTTAAGCGCTTCTAGGCCCATTCCAGCACACTTATGTGCACTGCAGAGAAACTCTTGTTCGTTTGTTAACAGCCACCAAGAAAAGGGTGTCGACAGCAAACAGACACGGCAGCGCAAAATACCAGCTGTTTTACTTTGCCACAAAACGCCGTTGTAACAGTGGAGCTGTTGTTGCTGGCTGTAATGTGTGCGGTGTGTGGCGTCATTAAAAAAAATTCAGGGTCATAGTTACTCTTGCCGTTTATCATAAACGTGACCGCCCGTTTTACGAGGAGAGTCCGGCGTCGTCCAGGCTCGCACGTGGCACTCGCAAAAGATAACCAAACGTTGGTTATAACGGCCAGACTAGAGTAAACTGCTTGCTTCCCCACTTCCTGGGCCTGCCAAGCAAGCAGCCCCAGCACTCTTTCCAGCCGCAAATGCTGCTACAGGCATTAAGTGTCAGACAGTATCCGGTCACCAGAAATGGACAAGCTGCTGCCACTCATGTACTCAAAGGGACCAAGATAACAATACAAAAGTCTGTTCAATTTGAAAAGCTACTTTTTGGCAACTCACTCGGCTACATTTCAGCCATGAAAGAGACACTTTTTTTTCTTACCTTAAAAAATGCGAGAAATACTATTCCAAAATTTCAAATTTCACGATACAGTGACGTAATATGGCCAGGAGTGATGCATTATGGGCCCCTTTAATACTCAGTGATGTTCACGCACAAGCCCTTGAAACACCCGACGCATTTTCACAAATGGTCAAAAGCGGGTTGCGTAGATTGTCAGTGACGTGGTAACGGCATCCCATTTAGGTAGCAAATAGGGAGTGGCTGCTTTGGGCGTCAATTTGATTGATTGATTGATTGTGGGGTTTAACGCGCCGACGCAACGCAGGCGATGAGGCGCGCCGTAGTGGAGGGCTCCGGATTAATTTTGACCACCTGGGGATCTTTATCGTGCGCCGAAATCTCGTACACACGGGCGTTTTTGCTTTTCGCCTCCATCAGAAAAGCGGCCGCCGCGGCCGGGAATCGAACCCGCGACCTCGTGCTCAGCAGCGTAACGCCTTAGCCACTGAGCCACCGCGGCGGGTGGGCGTGAATTTGAGGCAAAATACATCTTGCTATTGCACTGGTGATGACCAGGCCCTTCAGCCGTGCCAGACCCTCCTTGGCCAGTCCTTCTTAAAGCCTCCACCGTGATGACACTGTCAGGCATGGCCAATGGCTGCATACGAATAAATGTTGGTACAGTGTGGTGGGTGCTTTTACCCTCCCTTAACTCACCAACTGTGATTTGTTTATGGTGTAAGAAGATGTTGTTGCTGACTGGAGTGATCCAGTCGACCGCCACCACTCCAGGTCTGCGTCTTCACCGAGACCAGCAACTTGATACCCAGGTAAGCCTGCGTGCCTGTGAAAATTTCATTTCATTTCATTTATTTACTTTCAGGACCCGAAGGCATTACAGAAAGAAGTAATACCCCTGTCACATGGGCACTTTCAATCGCGATTGAGTCGATCCGGATCAAGCTCAATCCTGGTTTCTGAAGCGCGATCGAGGCTTCCAAGCACGATCGAACGAAAGTGGCGATATTCTCGTCCCCGCTCAGTAATGACACAGAAGGTGAAAACTTCAACTAACGCTACAAACTGTGTCAAATAATTTGACCCAAATAAGTGCGAGGTAACATTTACATAGTTACGTATACCTACGACCGCGACAAGTTACCAGACGCTGGCCGCAAGTACAATGTTAGCGCCATCTAGCGTACACCAGTGCAACCGGTGCCACTTTTCGATTCTGATTGAAACGGGCCGTGTAGCAGCGGCAGTGAGTCGAGTGCGCTCAAGAACTCGATCGCGATTCACTTCAATTGCGATTGAAAGTGCCCGTGTGACAGGGGTATAAGGTTTAACAACAACAACGAAATGTGCAAACAATAGATTTAAACAGGAGTGGAAGCAGGCTTCAGCCTGTTGGAGTAGCTCAGAGAGCAGGAATAACGCTGTTTTGGAGGAGCTTTGGAGCAACTTTGGAGCACCAAAAGGCGAATTTCGAAACAGTGCAAGTCTGTTTGCCAGCAAATTTCTAGAGCCAAACATCATTTATTTGCAGTTTTTTATTTCTGGTAAGCACAAGAAATGTTCAAATGGCTTTTACTCAATATTCAATCAAAACCGAGCAGACCACTCTGTCGACAAGTTAGAAAAACAACATATGTCCCCAGAACTAAAGCATCACAGCTGACCGAGTAATCACCAAGAGACAAGCGATGCTTTACACAGCGGCACCTAATTACACTTCAGACAAGTGAAAAACAACACTATTACAGCCATGAGAAACAAGCAGGAGAAGACCAGAGCTAGGCGAAATGGTCTGTTTTGCACTTAAAATAGAAAGTTTACCTTCATTCTACACCTAACGAGACTGTAGACAAATAAAAAAAACCCGAGATAGGAGGAAAAAATTACCTATAGATAATCTGAACTACACCTGACTAGATTCCAGAGAAAGTAAAAATAATAAAATGTTCACGTTTGCAAAACAAAAGAAAAAATATCCTACCGTATTGTTCGCATTATTGACCAAGTAATATACATGCTTGTAACTAAGCGAAAATTCTGGGAAAGTGTGTTGCGTTTATCCAAATAACGAACGTACCAGCGTTTATCAACTTGTTTTCTTCGCGGAGGGAGAATGGGGGAGAGGATGCTCCTCCTCCCCCCCCCCACCCGCAAGAAACAGGCAGCATTGGACAAGACACCTACAGAGCTGATAACTTGCAGAATCTCCCCTCTCCCTTCTGCAGAGCATCGCCTGTTATTTCATCCTCGTCGAAAAGGCACAGCGGCATCTAACCTTTGGAATGGCAGGCACACTCCAGATAAGATGAAATAAGATGAAACAATAAAACCTACGTTAATTATTGCTTTTTACATTAAGCCCAAAGATTGCAATGACGGCTGATGCCTACGCATGCATCACGGCACAATGCGCTGTGCGATAAAGTTGCATTTCGGGCGAAAGCTCGTGAATTCACCCGCACCCGTAGGCTACTCCCGTCCCGTGAAAAGCGCCGCCATTGGAGAACGGGAAATTGCGATGAGCAACTCCAAGCTCTGAGCATTCTTTTAAGGAGTGCACCAAGTGTGCCACATTGCGAGTGACAGCTGACCGAATGAGTGCCTACAGCTCCTTGCACAATGCGAATGGCATTCACCTTCACCTCACAGTTGCCTCCCATTTTGCGGCGCCCCTTTGGAGCAGTTTTGGTGCAATTCTGCCTTTTTGAGCAGGATGGAGCAAGAAAAGCGGATTGGAGCAGTGTGGTGCAAATGGAGCAGCACTTCCACCCCTGATTTAAAGCAATTCTTGATGGGTGATGGCGAAGTTATTTAATGTCCGTGATGGAAGCGATGATGGTGGGAAGGTGGTTCCAGTCTGTGCTTGTTCGGGGAACGAAAGAGTCACGATAAAGATTAGTTCCACCATTAGAACCCTTCCTTTTTTGCAATTATCAAGTAATCGTTCTGACACAATGGACGCCATTTTCACACATGCATTGTGTGTCCAAAGATCTTATCAGCACTTTGCGGTCGACCAACTGGTCTATGGGGAACTGCATTCGTTTTTTGACAGGATGTCATCAGTCCCACTAAAAAATCTTTCACCTTAAAGGAGCCATGAAGGCAAAATACAAGTTTGTTTTATTCGAAAGATTTCGTTTTTAATAGTGTCCCCAGCACTTGCGTGGCAGCAAATGAAGCCGTATTTACTGAGAAATTAATCAGTTTAGGTTGAAATTTTGATTCTCCCGCCAAATCGTGTTTTGGTGACGTCTACAATGAAGTCATAACAGTGCGTATACCAAAGAATTTCAACTGCGCCATTCGGCTCTGCAGCCTTGCTTGCCGTCAAACTTTCCAGATGGCGCTAGCATACTCTGCACTCCGCCGTTGCTTTGTTTTTGGCCGTATTTACACCTGGCTTGTTTTTGTTACGGTAGAAAGTAATCGCTTCGGGAAACAGGGGGTATGCTTGACAAACAGGGTCACGTAAGGCAACGTCGCTTACTCCAATCGGCCAGCGTCGTATAAGACAACTCCAAAGCGTCGGACTGCTGTGAAGCTAAAACAAGCATAGTGCGCCCAGTACCAACAGCAGTGCACATCGGTACTTCTATGTTTATGTGTATTTTCGTAACCTTTGCTGTTTACCGCACCATTCGTACTGCTGTAAAATGGATATGCATTACAGGCTCAAATAGCTCGTCCGGCAAGCTTATAAGCTCAGCCTAATTCGCATTTGCTTTTGCCGGCCTCCGCCTATCGCAGAGCAGTCTGGTATGACATCATAGGTTCTGTTGCGGGAAATGAGCTAGTGGGTCACATGGCCATTCCTTTTTTTCCTAATTATATAGCTTATTAGTATGAAGTTTACGTTAAAAGTGGTGTCAGTATGATTCAAACGAGGCAATCTTTTGAATGAACCAAACTTATGTTTTGTCTTCATGGCTCCTTTAAAAAATTGTAGCCCTTCCACCACTGTGAAGAAGACCAGTGAAGCTGTGTTGGTAAATAACTATATTGAATTGTGTATGCTGACTTACTACATTGATCAAATATAGACACATACACATATTTCCCTTAGCATTAATCCTAAATTAATTTTCACGCGATTTGTTTCTGAATCATTTCGACAGAACAAGAGTTACAGCCATTTTCTGTACCCATTCTTCCTCCACAGACGGTCATGTGTTGAAAGCAGACAGGAATTCTGTGACTAGGGTTGCCACCGGCCTAGTTTTTGACCGGCCTGACCGGTTTTTTCGACAGTGGGCCAGTTGTCGTTCCGTACTTAAGACCGGCCGCGATTGGCCGGTTTTTTGGCAACCGTGCTGCGATCTTTTTTTTTTTTTTTTTTGCGCTGTATAAAAAGTGCGAGTCCAGCAACTACGATGATAAATATCGACAAGCTGCGCAAAGACATGCGAACAGAGAAAATTCGCGGGCAAGCGCGCTCTCTGAGATGAAGGGGGACCATTGCGAAGGAACAACATAACGAAATGCTGCCACCTTGGCCAGGTGGCATAGCATTGCATTGCCTGTGTACGTATATCTGAATATCAAATACATTATGTCATATGTATTGCATACTTTTTAACATTCGTTCGTAGATTCAGATGCAAAGAAGCACTTTTAACGGACGATGTATGTGCGATTACTTTTTCAGTGCAGCACATTCAGAGCAATAACCAAAATCTCAGTCACTTTCAGGATGCTACGCGGAGTCAACATACCGACTCATGTTTAGGTACCTGCCTACAATACATCACTGCTGACGTCCCTAGCCCCCCCTTCCACACCCCTCGACACCGACTTTTCAGCACGAGTAATTTTTTAGACCGCAACGGGGACCAGCCATCGCTGTCCGTGGCAAACAAACCTCACTTCTAACTTTGTTAGGTGTGATACTGGCTAACGCAACCACTGCCTTAGCGGAAGCGTGCTAATCGCTTTCTCCCAAAGGCCAATTTTCCCCTTCAAGGAGTAGACGGTCGTTCAAGGCTTATTCAGCCATCAGCACCATAGCGAGGAGGGAGCCTTTTTTAAACTGGACGCATGGTTTCTGCAAGATGTTGATGGAAAAGGCACTTGGTGTGCAACTGAGTACAAATCATAACATTTTGGTTGGTCACACCCTTCTCGACCCTCTCATCAGGCATTACACCCCCCCAACCAAAGCAACTGGACCCACCCCTGCAAAAAACATGCGATGCAATAGCAGAATTGAAATTTTCCCTTGATTTTTAAAATACTCAGCAAATAACTGCTGAGAAAGCACTGAGGGCACTCTAAAACACTAAATCCACTGAATAAAATGAAGTTGTATGCTGTCTTCGTGGCTTCTTTTCTGAATACTCCTCATGGCAGCCCTTGTGTCACGATTCGAAGCAGCCACAGCAAAGGAAAAAACTATGGGGAAAAGCAGCTTGATGTGGATCCACCTCAGCTGTTTGTCTGAACTGAGGCTTAGTCACATCGAGCCTTAAATTAGCCCTCCTAATATTGCTTTACACGTTCCTCCATACTACTAGTTGTGCCTGCAGTAGCCCTGCCTAGTTACCAGGTATGGTCTTTTCAAAAGGCTGCACTAGACAAAGATGGCCGCAAAATAAAGCCGGACTAGAAAACTTGTCTCAGGTTCGCAACTGTGGCAACTAGCAGGGAATGAGACAAAAAATTACAGCCGTTCCGCTCAATGTGAAAGCTGTCGGAAGAGCAGAGCAGTGATTCGCAACCATAATGGGCCATAGTGCCGTTATCTGCTCACAGCTACCACCTAACGCGTTTCAAATTTCCCGCCTTTGCAGTGCTCGCGCGCCCCCTGCCTGAAACTGTGCCAGCAGGAGTTCTGTTCTTTTTGTGCTTGCTTTTCCACCCGCACGTGCCGGCGTTGCACTGCCACTTTTTTTTTTTTTTTTTCAATCGTAAAAACCAACCCAACGAGCGTTTCTAACTAAATGAACACGGGCGTTGCTGGTTAATTACGTATATTTTGCCTCAAATGTACCTGCAGTTTTCTTAGCACTAAACAACAGGGACATATATGACAAGTGCCAGCAGTTCCAAGTTTCGAATGCCTATGACTATATAAACCGCTTGGCTTTCAAAGCCTCTGCGGGACGCCGCGACGACAGAACACCGTGTGGCTCTACTTGGGTCCAGCAAGCGAGCTACGATGACAAGGTGAGCCCCTAAAGCGCTCTGCACTTAAAAGGTTAACAAAATAACCGTGCTCACCAATGCTCCTTGCCATATGTTCCTCTGAAGTCTGTGTGGACGCTGTGTGCATGCAAGGTGAAAGCATGCCTGCCTGAACAGCAAGTGCACATGTTGCACACTGCTCGGGTACCTGCAAAATGGGGTACTCTTTAAACAGTTCAGCCCACACTTTAAAATGTAACGTCAAGCAGTGAGATGCAAAAGTTGCATGCACTGGCCATACACTAATTTTTAAAGCAGCCAAAAGACAAAACACGTCAGGTTCATTACAAAGACTGCTTTGTCTCAACAACAATTTTATTGCGAACTTCACACAAGTAATGGAGATATAAAGGAAGCAGTGGTGACTCCCCCAGCCACTCTCCGGCAATTTGTCAATGACGGCAGAGAATCTCGTTTGTGGGGTTGGCGGTTGCCGACCGGCAATTCCACAAACCCATGAACGCTAGCAAGCAATTGAAAGGTATGCTTTTAGTTCTGGCCCCCATTACGCTATTCCCGTTTATAATACATCCATGTAGCACGAAATTCGAAAGTTTCTTCGGTGTGTCTTGTGTTTTTTGAGTTAAAAAATGTATTTCCTGGCTGGAATGGAGCTGAGGGAGTTACCAAATTGAACGAAGATGTATTTTGTGTTCATGGCGCCTTTAAAGAGACCCTGCAGCACTTGTCATCGACTACTAGTAATGTGTTTTGGGATAAAGTCTATTCTCCCAGAAATCTCCTCCCGCAAGAATTATGAAAATCCGTTCACAATTAACGAAACTACGCGCGATGAGAAATCGCGCATAATCGTTCCCTCTCAACTCGACTGCGGAACGCGACGAAAGCTGCGCGCTCTCTCCCGGAGAGGGGGGCGGCTCGCGGCGTTCTCTTCGGTGGCCTTCGATATATCACATGCCGGGTAGTTTTCTCCTTTTCTCTGAAACGCGGAGGGGCCTATTTCCGGTCTGGTGCCACAAAAAAGCAGGCATCGGTGCCTGCTCGCAAGTGCGCGCTCGGGCTGGTAGGGCGTTTTTGAAGCAATAAACGTTTGTAGTCGAGTGGTTCCGTTGAAACGGAAGTATTGAGCTCATCACTCAAACTCTGCGCGCACTCAAAACACAAAAGAAACGGCGAAACTGTGCCTACAGGTTCAGGCATAGAAGAAGTTCGTACACAGCGATGACGACGACGGAAATGGGAGAATCTAGCCGCGAAGTTGACCAGTGACAGCCGATCGGGCAGCCATGGCCTATGTGACGTCCCTTAGGCCATGCATAATGAGGACAACTGAAGAGAGAGCGGTTGGTTTTTCCGCGTCTTTCACATCGATTTGCGCGCTCACCGCTTCACGTGCACGTGTAATATTTGATTGATTGATTGTGGGGTTTAACGCGCCGACGCAACGCAGGCGATGAGGCGCGCCGTAGTGGAGGACTCCGGATTAATTTTGACCACCTGGGGATCTTTATCGTGCGCCGAAATCTCGTACACACGGGCGTTTTTGCTTTTCGCCTCCATCAGAAAAGCGGCCGCCGCGGCCGGGAATCGAACCCGCGACCTCGTGCTCAGCAGCGCAACGCCTTAGCCACTGAGCCACCGCGGCGGGTACGTGTAATATTTGGCTCAGGTATTCCTGGCAGTGTAATCTAAACGTCGCGCAGGTTTACTTGCACTGCTCAAAGAGTGTTGCAGGGTCCCTTTAAGGAGGCACTCTGTTCTTCAAACTGGGGTGCAAGCTTCGGCTTTCACTGCTTGAGAAATGACGTAGCTCACGTGATGGGGAGAAGCAGGTCGGTAAGGACCAGAAGGTGTTGCCGTTGGCGTAGCCTGCAGCTGTAACAACAACCCATGATGTAGTGGGGGCATATGCTTCGGATTGTGCCTCTTGCGAAGTGATGTAGCTTACCTCATGAGAAGCGGCAGCAAGGTAAAGATCAGGAGGTGTTGCCATTGGCGTAGCTTGCAGCTGTAACAACAACCCACGATGAACAACAACTAAGGGGCACATGCTTCGGATTGTGCCTCTTGTGAAGTGACGTAGCTTACCTCATGAGAAGCAGCAGCAAGGTAAAGACCAGGAGGAGTTGCCATTGGAGTAGCTTGCAGCTGTAACAACAACCTATGATGTAGTAGGGGCACAAGCTTCGGCTTTTACCTCTTGCGAAGTAATGTAGCTCACCTCATGGGAAGCAGCAAGCAGGTAATAGCCAGAAGGTGTTTCCGTTGGCATAGCTTGCGCCTGTAACAACAACTCATGATGTAGTGGGGGCACAATCTTGGAATTGTGCCTCTTGCGAAGTGATCGTAATTAACTCACCTGATGGGAAGCAGCAGCCAGGTAATAACAAGCAGCCGTTGCCGTAGCTTGCTGCTGTAACAACAACCCGTGATTTAGTAACCTGCTGCGACCCCACACATCAAAGTGAACCTGCTCCCGTTATGAAATTTTCCCTCCAGACCTGCTTGAGGGTAGGTCATCACTAATACTTCATGCATGGAAAGTCTGCAAGCTTTCAGCCATTTACGAACAATGAAACGAATTCATTCCATTAAAGGTCCTTTTTTAAATTAACGATGCTTTCAGGGGCATTTTAGGTTAACAAGCGAACACAAAGAGTAAAACTTAACGGAAGACCCAGCACCGGGTTATCAGAAATGCGTTATTACGCCCCTAAAGTTGTTGGGCGAACGCCGCGTTGGCGCACTGGTAGTTAACGCACCATCCGTTGTTCCAACTCGGCCTCTCTCTCGGCCTGTCGACGAGCCAAAATATCAATATACGTTGGGCGAGCCCGCCTCGCCGCCAACTCTGCTTCGCGCACTCGAGGGTCGGCCCGACGGGCGCGCTCCGCCTCGGCTTCCGCAGCCTGCAACTCGGCGATTTTTCGCTTAAGCGGCGGCATTGGCTGCCCGTTGGGCCTTTCGTTGTTTAAAAGTCTCCGCTCCCCGTCGTCGTCGTCCCCATTCTGTCCTCTTTCAGCCTCTTTTGACGCCTACTCACTTTCGACGCTTCCGACTGCCTACCTCAGTCAGCCCTGTGGCCCTGCTCTCCCCGCCCACAGAAACCCCCTCCCCTCTTATTCGTGCAGATGACGCCGGTCGCTGCACGACAAACCCTTTTATTGCTCAAGCAAAAAAAAAAAAAAAAGGCGCGCAAGCTGCACAGATTGTGCTGTGACCTTTATTATCAGTTGTAGCCCCCCAGACCAAAGATCTCTCCGGCTCAACCGGCTCAACACGCCGGTCGCTTGCTCGCACGCACGACCTGCTCGCACGCAACCTGCGTTTAGCGAAGTGTGGGCACTACTTAAAACGGTGATCCTCCCTGTTCTGTGGTCCAATCGGTCGACTTTGACATTCAGGACTTCTATGGATACCTTCGCGAAAAAAACACGGGAAAAACGAATGCTGAACTGCTTCTCATGGAGACCGCTGCGAGTGGGACAATCGAGGAGTCCTACCTCCCTGTTCTGTGGTCCTACTCTCAGGATACACCTTTCTTCCTGCATGCTTACGTACCGAGTCGGTAGCAAGTCGTTGGAGCTAGCTGGGCAAAGCTTGCCTGGGACGACACCGCTGACGGTCTCGCCGGTCCCTTGGGCAGTTTTCTATTCCTCGGGGTAGGCAGATGGAGGGTCGGCACGGCGTCGGTTCGCAGTTGCTGTTTTCTCGAGAAACCCATAGCACGCATTAACTGCGGGTTCATGCTGTAAGCGTCAGGGGAGAAGTGCCGATCGCAAACGTAGATGAACTTTCGCGTGTCCTTCGTGCGAAGCCCGATCCGCTGCAGGGCCATAACCTTCCGCAGCTCAGGCTGTTGGGGCACCACATGATTGCTTTTATCACTGGTCTCACAGCCGACGACCGAACACCGGGTCCTCGTTTTCGCACTCATATCAACACTTCGACCCAACTAGAGCCACTCTAGTCCCCACAGCACTCGGGAACCTCCTTCATAAACCGCAAAGATGTGACGTCACGTCGATGCGCCGACGCAAGCCTGAGTTAATATACTGACTGAGAAAAAGGTTTCATTGCATTTTTTCGCCATACACTTTGACAGCTGGTTAATGAAGTCGATAAAGATACTATTTTGCTCATGGCCATTCATTTTGCCAAACTTCACGTTACCCAGTAGCACCAAATGGCTGGAGTGACGCCACTCGAGCGCTGAATAATGCGGGAAATTTGAAACAAGCGGAGACAATTTTATGGGTGAAAGCAATAGAGGGCATGATGGTTGCTCTCTATTGCTGCAAATTGAGTTGGGAGTTTCATCACTGCCAGCGTTGAATGGGGTAGGCGATAGGTCCACTCCCTGGGGAAGCCCTTCGTTTTGGGTGTGAAGATGGGTTTCCCTAGGTTGCCGAGGCCAATCTGTGGCAATAGTAATTAAGTTTCAGAAGGAAGAAAGAACTTAAATCACTGAGGTTGGCAAGGAGATCAAGTGTCATGGTTTAAGTCAAAAGTACCCCTCAGGCCCAACACCAGGACAGCTCGGGCAGTGGTTGTGAACACATGTAGGATGACCACATCACGGAACATGAAAAGGATATCCCACATGCCGGGACACGGATGGAAGCTGAAAAGTGTGAGGTGATGATTGTTGCAGGTGGTTGATTGAAGTCACTTCATAACGATGTGCTAAAAATGTTTGCCAATTAACAGTGACGGAAATGGGTCTCAAGTTTGGCAATAAGGATGATATTGGTGTGCTTCCACATCTTTTCTGAGTGCTTGTTGAAGAAGGTGGCAAGAGCTTGAAGTGAGGGGTTTTCCAGGTCGTGGAGAATACAGTTTGTAATTTCTAACACTACCTTAGTTATCTTTTTGCTTTCATAAAGAACAGCTAGTTGTTTTATTCATTGCAATAGTATCTAGATAAAAGTACGAGTGTACACAGGAGTTTGCCAGGTTCATTCAGAACAGGGAATCATTTAACAATGCCACACTTTTTATTAATTTATTTTATTATATCGATACGGTGTGCAAACACAACGGCAGAAAACAAGCCGAAAAGAGGGTGGTATAAAGTTCTCAGAAAATTGCGGAGGGTGTTCCGACACTGAAACCCGCCCCTGGCTATGCCCCTGCCTTCGGAGGCACCACAGGTGAAGGCTGTAAGGGCGTGCTTTACCTTTGCCAGCATAACAAGTCTATCTCAGTCATCACTTTTGGGCCACCCCGTATCGCATGGGTCGGAGGGAGGAAGTTGTTGGCCTATGTACTTAGCCCACAGAGCATCAAGTATGTCCTCATCCGTACACAGGGTATTGAATGTTAGAGTATTGGGATGGTGTGTCAGACATACATTTGTTTTGGTATGGTAGGTGGAGCAGGAGGGACCAGGTGTTGGCAGTACTTACTCATATCAAGGTAAGACTGACTTGATAAGGCATCAAACACGCAATTCAAAGGTCGTGGGTTTGTTTCCCCCTCTGTGATAGCATGCTCTACTTTCTTTATTTCGAAAATTTTGAAAAATACTAGTTCCACACACACACCGATTTTGGATTCCAGAAATTTGGACTTTGCTCGATATTCGGACTTTCCTGAGAACCGCCAGTTGTCCCATAGGAGTAATGGCTGATGGATTTTTCGGTCTTCTTTTTCATTCTGACTTTTTCGTTCCCCTCCAGGTCGAAAAATCGACCGGCTATTGCACTTCCTCTGTGTCCACTTCAGTATTCTTGAATGCCGGCGTTCCTTTCTGCCTTTCATAGTAATAGCCCCTCATTTCCTAAGTAAATTCAAGCTACGTGCATAGAGAGGACCCTCAGTTCTGGCAGACTTAGCGCCAAAGGTGGCATACAGAGGGTTTCCCTGCCAGTCAACTACTCCCCAACAAGGTCACAACAGGGTGTTTAAAAGAAGGTTCCCTTCACCCCGAGTTGTCAGAGTGGACGGGCTACCACCACCAAGTCAAGAATATCCACACAGCGTGGAAAATACGGGAAAGTTCCCAACCACACAGCCTCCTAGGTAGCCAAGTTACAAGGCATCAAACGGGCCACCCAAAGGGTCAAGGGTTCGGTCCTTACCCAGGGTGCATGTTTTTCTCCGCCTTCTTTTTTCTTCTGAACATTTCAAAAATTTTAATTTTCCTACAAATGAAAAGGAAATGACAAAACGACACTCACACTCACATGTGTGCAGACCCACATACCATTATGTGCATGACAACCTGCTAGTACCACCGATTCATTCAACAAGAATGACGCAAGGACGACAGAAGTGGAGACGACCGCACTTTATTCCACAAATAAAGCATTAAGAGGTCAGCTCCTATCCGATTCGCATGTGATGATGATTGCATGCATAGAAGTAAGCGGGACATGCACCCCTTGGTTCTCACACTGCATATGATGATGACGATGTTGCTTACACAGAAGTATGGCCCTAATGCCCACTATATGTAAAGTGACCAGATTCCTCAGAACCCAAAGCGGGACGGGTGGGGAAAAGGGGGGGGGGTAAGGAAGAGCGTGGCACATAGCTTGATGGGATGCTAATGCTCAATGCAGTTTTGTTTTATCTGAAAGATCATACAATTCGTAGTTTTCTCGGCCTTTGTTCGACGAGCAATGATGCGTTACTTGCTGAATAAGTAAACAAGTCCACCCACCGTTCGTCAAACGCAAATGGGTGTACTGAACGGTTTGTTGGTACACTGTAACTTCAAGAAAACAGCTCAGCCATCGGAACAAAGCAAGAAACACACAACAGTTTTTTGCTTAGTCCCGTCGCGTGCGCTCTTTTCTTGAAGTTCCTCAAACTGTTTCTTTTGGCTCTTTCATTCCTCCAGCTTTTCATTAGTGACACTGGGCTCGATACCCATTTTCCACATTTCCGGCCGAAGGCGGTACAAAACACCGTCCCAGAAGCAACCTGCGGGACAGCGGGACCACAGCCGAAAAAGCGGGACGTGTCCCGCCTAAATCGGGACGTCTGGTCACTTTAATTATATGTATATGACAACACAACACTATTGCCATTTTTTGGCAAAAAAACAACGCAGAAAGACATCAAAGTTGTGAAAAGTCGAACCACATCGTATTCCACATTCAAGAATATAGTTGTATATACATGTGCCTTTAAAAAGAAATAAGCAATAACAGCCTTGCCAGCACTGCATAAAACATGCTACGCGTGATTACCTGCCACAGTGGTACAAACGAGGCAAGTGAGCATCAACAGTATATCACAGACTGGAAGAATGTTTCAACGCACTCTTTCACTCAAAACATTGCCAATAACTGCAAAAAATCCATCAGCTGGCCCTATTTAAGGATAATGCACCCATTAGCGCACTGCCGCACGACGGGTCTCTTGAAAAGGGGGTGGGGATGAGATAGGTGTTTAGTGCTTAGTTTTGTTGCATGCGCTCTTGCTCTGTTTGCAAGCCACGAACAATGGGCAAAAGAATTTGCCCAATTCCCTATGGTGATTGGCCAAAAGTGTCAGCTGAAGCGGCGATGTTCAGGAGGCTAGATGCCGGGAAAAATCAGTTTCCCGCTGCCAGCCTTTTCACACAGCCCCAATGGCCTTGTTAATAGAGCTGGACAAAAGGATGAATGCACCTTTTCGTATTTTCTTTATCCTTAATTAAGGTTTGCCCCCTTTCATTAAGATTTCTAAAACTTAACCGCTACTGTATAGACAGCAGCCATGCCAATTCGGTTGAAAAATTGTCCGCAAGGCCAGAAAAGTAAAGAGAGTGCAGTCTACCGCTTTCAGCTACAAGCATCAAGTCTGCCAGTGCAAAGGATACATCTTGTGGGATTCTACATTTCACACTAGTTATGTCCCACCCCGCAGCCATCCGCGCTCAGCAAACATGCCTTGCGAGCGCCGGCTGCGGACGGGTCCGTTGTTTGCGGAGACAGACAAAGGCAGGGGCGACAGGGCAAAACACCAATGGCAGCACTTATTGCAATGTGCGAATCAAATACACTGCATACAGACTGATCGTAGGCCTTAGCGGTAACACGGTGAGTGAGGCATTAAACAACGCTAGAGATCGAGACGGTTCGACTCACCGATGGCATATCGGAGCAGCAGAGTGCTGCGCGTGAGAGCGCGGTTGCAGTCTCCCAGCTCGCCCGGACGCGTCCCATTGTGGCGCGTTCCCCAGGTCCGGACCGGCGCGCCGAAACGTCCGCTCGCTACCGCATCCCCAAGACAAAAGAGCGTCCTCTTGTCATGTGACAACCCACCAGACCTCGCCGAACCGTGGCACTAGTGCAGAGGAAGAACTGGTTCCCGGGTAAGGCAGAGGGGAAAAGGGTCAACGCCTCCACCAGGGCGACAACAAACCGTCCGGTCGCTGGCGCCTTCCCGTATGGCTCCCGTCGCGTAAGCGAGGCGCGTTGTGCAATGCCGGCCGCGATGGGAAGCTAGCCAGAAAGGGGTTCGCGTGAAAGTCGCGATCCCCACAATCTCCACGCGACACCTCTTATCAACGGCTAGCACTGTTACAAACCGGGGTAGCGTGGTTGGTGCCATGCCGGGGCATTCATGAGGATGAAGTTGAAGGAGAAGAATACTTTATGTACAAGTATGTACATCTCGATCTCAGAGAACAGGCTTCTCTCTTGCACAGATGAGCGTTAGGTTGCCTCCGCTGAGGCAATCCGCCTGGGCTTGTAGTCCCCTTTGTCCTTTTGATGTTGAAGCGCCAGGAAGACGTCTGCGTTCCCCTCTCGTAATCTTCGTCAGGTGGCTCGTTGAAGACTTCTCCAGCGTAGTCACACACATCACAAAAGGGCATGACAATGATGCGAGACACGCCGCCAAAGCTTGCCATGTGAGGCGCCGAGCGATGCTTTTGTCAGCGCCTCCGCTGGCCGGTTAGTGCTCAAGGGGCCGCGAAATCGCTGAAAGGGGCATTGTCCAAAGGCAGCATAGTTCGCCGAGGCGTCATCTTGGGCACACCGGGTTGTCAAACGTCGACGAGAAAAGGCACCCGGCTGACGCAGGCTTTGGTGCTCGACCTGAGAGATATCGAAGACGGGTTTCACAACAGCGCACGAAATCACCTGGGATGGCCAACTGCAAGGCGAGGGCAAAGGTCTCATTTTGTTACCTGCAATGCAGCTTCACATTCATCACAGCAAACGTTTGCACCGCACGGAACGAACCTCATGAGGAGCATAAGTACGGAGTATACACGGTAGTTGAGAAGAAGCCAAAATGAAATTGGCTGCAATTTAGTGATGAACTCAGGGATGGCACCCACAGTACGCCCCATTCATCATGAATACTGTAGGGCTACGAAATACTATATGAATACTGTAGGGGCTAACTCCGCAGAGCTCACGAATACTGCAGGGCTAACTCAGTAAACAGCACAGTGGGACAGCTTACGCAAGTTCCTGCACTGCCTTCACTAGTGCAACCGTAAAGCCTTCCTGGCGTTCTTCATGTTCACTTTCCAGCGCTTGCGTCCCTAACAGATTCAAACCTGTGCTTACGAGTCATTCTCATTGTAGTGGTGTGCTGCAAGTCGTGTCCTTGGAAAAAGGAGGAAATGCTGAATAAGACAGCATGCAAAATATTTGTCATAACGAAAGAATGTGCACTGAGGGAACCAGGAAGTTGCAGTAAGGAAGCACTGTCTCTGACCACTGACCTTGAAATCATTGTGTGAACAATCAGACTGCAGCCTTCATTGACTGATTGTTTAATTGGGCATTGTACTACTTGCTCTAAGCGTAGTACTGAAATGCCACATGCTTTGTAAGCGTCTCATTTAAGTATACAGGGTGTACTTTTTCTCTTTTGCTGTACCACATAAGAATACAAAAAGGCATGCATTCGCACTTTTACATTTGCCCTCAGCTTATTAGACATGGTGGGCCACTTAGAATGCACTTGCTTGTCTATACAGGTAAGGTGACAAATTACCGATGACATTCTAATTAACTCTCTCATTAATGACTTTGAGGGGGCATATTGGAATTTTGGAATTGAAGTCCAGCGTGGAAAAGCCAGCTTACAAGAAACAAGCTTCCACAGATCTCTGTAGAGTTGGCTTCCCCTCTTAACGCAAATGCATTGCTAGGAAGACATTCTTCCAGGGGCAATATCATAACAAAACATAGCAGCCTGAGGACATTATTTTTCTATGATTTTTTTTCCTTCATAACGTGAAAATTTTTGGTCTATGCTCAGCCTGCCATTGGAAATGACCTGCTGCTTCTTAGCAGTAAACAGCTCCGCTGAAAAGAAAAAATAAAAAAATCGCTCTGGGCACGACAGAAAACTATTTGGCCCCAAAACCGTAAGCGCCCTTCTGGGTTAAATTGATCACAAACAACAACAACAAACAGCACACTGTTGTCACTGTCTCCACCTTCTTTGGTGCGTCCCAAGTGCTGCCGCATTTCGTTCTTTTTTCTGTTCTTCCAGTCTGGGTGTCTGTAGTCGGCACCAGCTGTGCCATTTCGACTTTTAAGGCAGCTACAGTGGCGTCTAGTGCTACTTCTTTTTTTTTTTTTGTCTCGATTTCTTACCTTTAGAACAATTACACAGTAAGTCACAAAATCTCTCCTGTGGTGGCCGCCGTGTTGTCTTGCTGGTTTATTTCACTATCCGGGGGGGCTTCAATTTCGTATATCTCACATGCCCTCTTTAGGTCAACGATTAAAATGTTAAATAGCACAGCTTCACAAATTAGCACCCTTATCATATAAGGAACTACTCCTAGTTGCTGTCACGCCAGATAAGCTGATGGCAAAATGAAAAGTATGATAATGCAAACCTTTTTTTTAAATCCTGCACGGCCAGTCTGCGAGTGCCTACCATCGCACCTAATGCGACCAGGTACAAGTAACCGATAAATCTTATCAGCATCTTCTTTTCCGGTTTTTTCTAACCACATGACTATACAGGATGCATGGCTACATGTAGACCTCCAAAACTGGACTTTTAGCTTGGCTACCTTTGAGCTACGCAGGGATAACTTACCCAGCTCCCGCATTGTTTTTTCAAGAACACGTTGGGCTTTGCGGCAAAGCGAATGAGTAGTCTGCTGGAGGCAACCAGTGAATATGTCCAGGTGCTGGCAGAAGATCAACGGTGCGGGTACTCAGAAGCAGAAGGTTCCCCAAGATGACTCCAAGGTGTGCGGGTGAAATCTATTCTGAAACAAAGGCAGTGTGGCAATATTAGATGGCAGCACTGTTTTTATCCGCCTACTAGATACATTCGTTGGAATCATAAAATTCCCTCTTTTCTTTTTTTGGATAGTGAACTATACTGCGCAGATGTAAATGCGGAGCTCGGTGGTGACCTAATTTTTTTATTTTAAGTTATGGGGTTTAATGCGGCGATACGCCGTAAAGGAGGACTCCGGCTTAACTCTGACCACGTGGGGATCTTTAACGAGCGCCGAAGTCTCGTCACAGAGGCGTTTTCACTTTTCGCCTCCATCCGAAAAGCTGCCGTTGCGGCCTGGATCGAACTTGTGTCCTTGGGCCCAGCAGCATAACAGGTTCGCCACAGAGCCCCTCATGGCAGGTGGCAGTGATGATCTGTCTGGCTTTGTTGCCAGAGCGGAGGTGGGAGCATGTTTGGCGAAGAGGGCTACGCATGGCAGAGATGGCTGGCTCAAAAGGAACCTGTTATTGCGCTTAATCTCGTGCACCTGCTCCTCGAGTCATCACTCATCATCACCTGCAATTTCACGCAAAAATACCTCACTGCCCGCCATTTAATTAAAAATTGAGCTAAATGCGATAAGGTCACCACCCCCACAGTAGAATCATGTGATAGGGGGCACCAATCGCTTTTGCTGTTACGTCTCTCTCCAACAGTAACATGAGGAGCTCTGAACTTGTAATGCGTTAGCATGCCTTGGCGACAATGCCTAAAAATATGTCTGTCTGTTACGTGCGACATGATATGCTCCATAGGTGTACAATCGCTAAATGAGGTATTTAACTAGGGCCTTTCATTTCTAACCAAGCCAAGGTGTGTTACATGAAATGATGATCAAATATGTCAGCTCTTGACTTTTGTTGCATGCTGTTTATATGCGCCATTAATTACCACTTGTGCTTCAGCCAAGGCCCATGTACCGGCGTAGAGGCAAATTGTACCTTTTGCATCCACTACACTTACTCTGTACAGTACAACTCCATTACAAGAGACACTCAAGGGACACAGGAACACGTCTCTTGTGACCCAGGTCTCTAGGTTGCGATGGGTCTAACATGGCGAACATAGGAAAACCAACCTAACCATTTTCATTCAAATGTCTCTTATAACCAAGTGGCTCTTGTAATCTGAAAACTGTCACTCTGGCTTAGTAGAACTTGCCTCGTGCCATAAACTTGAACAGTCCTCCATGGCTTTGATGCTGGCTACACACAGTTCAGCAGGCTCCACCACAGGCCGACTGTGAAGGTCCTCGTCAGCTGCCCAGTGCGCAGGTAATCCGTGATGCCCTTTATCGACTGCCTAATGGTGCTACAGTCCTCGGAACTGCAAGGAGCATTTAGCTTGCTCTTGAACACTGAGGGGAAACATGTCATGGCTATTAGATACCGACTATGTTGCACTAAACGGTGCACGTACCCAAACTGATGTGCCACACATTGTAGCAGTGTTTTCGCCGCTGGTTTTCTTTGTTTGTAAGCGTTCCCGCAAGACATCCTAATGGTGGGGTGGTTGTCTGTGAAATATGCAAGAGAGAGAGGGAGAAAAGGCATAGTGTGTTCAACTCTGGCACTCAACTTATGTTGACCACAGAGAAAGAAGTACGGAGCAGCAACTCTTGTTGGCTTACAGCCAAGAAAAGGATGTGTCAACAGCAGTTGGCACTGCGGCACAAAATACCAGCTGTTGTACTTTGCTAAAAGGCGTGGTTTTCTGGGGAGTTGCAGCAATTCATAGGCACTGTCTTTTATCAGCGAAAAGCCTTTGCTTGCCAGGATAAAAAGTAACGCAATTCTGGCACTAGAAATCCATTCAAACTTTTTCTTACTCCAGTGGTCATGTGGAATGCAAAAGGTCTTGTGCTGCTCAATTACAGCCAAGGGCGTTCTTGGAACATTGGTGCCGTGAGTTCAGTGCAATTGATATTGTCAAGCACGGATGACAGGCGGTACGTGCTCCTTATAATGGCCAGACTAGATTGAACCGTTTGCTTGCCCTCCATTTAGTCCTGGCAGCCATGCCAAGATAGCCCCAGTATCTGCTTAAAGGGACCCTGCAACACTCTTTGAACAGTGCAAGTAAACCTGCGCAACGTTTAGATTACACTGCCAGGAATACCTGAGCCAAATATTACACGTGCACAGTGCAAATCGATGTGAAAGTTGCGGATCATTGTCCTCATTATGCATGGCCTGAGGGCACATAGGCCATGGCTGCCCGATCGGCTCTCACCGGTCAACTTCGTAGATTCTCCCATTTCCGTCGTCGTCATCACTGTGTCTCTTCTATGAACCTGTAGCACATGAGGCGCGTGGAGTTTGAGTGATGAGCTCAATACTTCCCTTTTCGACTACCGTTTATTGCTTTACCAGCCCAAGCGCGCACTTGCGAGCAGGCACCATGCCTGCTGGCACCAGACCAGGCCCCTCCGCAATGATTCCCCCCCCCATTAAAGAAGCCATGGAGAAAACACAAGTTTGGCTCTTCAAAGACTGCCTCATTAGAATCATACTGACACCAACTTTTAACGCAAACTTCGGCTCAAATAGCTACTAATTAGGAAAAAAGGAAATGGTCATGCGACCCACTAGCTCATTTCCTGCAACAAAACCTATGATGTCATACCAGACAGCTCTGCGATTGGCGGAGGGCGGCAAAAGCAAACGCAAATTAGGCAGGGCATATAATCTTACCGAACGAGCTATTTGCGCTTGAATTTGGGCACATTCTTTTTAAAGCCCTAAGAATGGTAGGACAAACGGTAGAAGTTGCGAAAGCACATGTAAACATAGAAGTACTGTTGCGTACTGCTCTTGGTACTGCGTGCACTATGCTTGGTTTAGCTGCACAGGACTGCGGGGCTTTGGGGTTGTTTCAGACGACACTGGCCGATTGACGCATGCGACGATGTCTTATGTGACCGTATTTCGAGCACCATGTTTCACGAAACGATTGTCTCCATGAACAAAACAAGCCAGGTACAAATACGTTCACAAACAAACCAAAGGCAGAAAAGGGCTTGCCACAGTGGTGTGGCGCCATCTAGGTTCACTAACGGTAAACAAGGCCCTGTGATGTCATTGCAGACCACAAAAACACACGTTTTAGCAGGAAAATAAAAATTTTAACTTACATTAATTAATTTCTCAGCGAATAAAGCATCATTTGCATTCGGACAAGCGCTGGGGGCACTATAAAACACTAAGCCTTTCGAATAACACAAACTTGTGTTTTGTCTTCATGGCTCCTTTAAAAACACTGCTTTGTCTCGATAACAGTGACACTAATTACACACTTGAATGCTAATGTGGAACTGTTGAAAACGAAAATTCTCTTAATTCTGGTCCATATCATGTCACTCCTGCCTGCATTTTACTCGGATTCAAACTTCGTGCACTACAACACGAAGTTTGAAATCTTTTAAGTATTTCCTGCACGTTCTTGGTTCAAAAAATGTCTTTCGTGGCTGGAATGTGCCGAGTGGTTTTCGAAAGACTAGTTGTTTCAAAGAGAACAATATTGTATTTTGTTTTTGCAGCCCCTTTAAGCCACTAACAGCGACATTGTGCTAAAGGAGCCAAAGGTGTCTGCAGTACCTATTTAGTTGCCAGAGAAAGCTGAGTTGCCACTGCCCCTGCACTTACTTCTCTCTGGTGTTCACACACAAGCAACATTACCTGAAGCCCCAACAGTACTGTGACGAACTATTGAATGCAGAGTCTATAGATCTTTACTGGCAAGGTAACAGCAGCTACTAGAGAGTGGCCGCTGTAGGTGTCGATCTGAGGCAGAATACGTCTGGTTATTGCAATAACAGGACAGTACCTGTAGATTGGCTTTACAACGGGATGCCTAGGCCCTTCAGCCTCTCCAGGAAGCAGGCTGGTCCTTCCTCCTGCATCCTGATACAATTGCAAGACACGGCCAACAACTGCATATGAATAATCAATGCACAGCGGCGGTCGCGTTACCCTACCTTCCTTACCTTGCCAACTGAGATCTGTTTGCGATGCAAGGTGTTGGTAGATGGAGCACCCAGTCAACCGTCAGCACAGCAGGTTTGCGTCTCCACCGACACTAGCAACTTGATACCCAGGTAAGCCTGCGTGCCTGCGATAAATTTCCCCGAATACGAAGCTCCTATGAGGAACGCACTGGTCAGGCACGGCATAGCTGTGGTAACAGTTACACGCCCATCTGTTAAACATCTTGCTTTTGGTGTCAAAGCGGCACACAAACCACTCCGCAGAAGTGTGTCGGCGGTGTGACAATGCTATGCTACCGGAAATCGATGGTGCCAAAAGGCACAGTGGGTGCCAACGCGGGAGTGCGCCAACCTAGCATCCCCATTAACTGCGACGCACAAATTTAAGTATGCATTGGCTAGGTCCACTGCAGGACAAAGGTCTCTCCCGTCGACTACTAACTGCTCCTGCCTCGCGCCGCTCGCGTCCATTCGTAGCATTGGAAATTGCTTATTTCGTCTCTCCATCGAGTAATCGGCCTTCCCCTTCTCTAGACATTGTCTTTCGGTGACCACTGGTTGTTCATTTTGCCTGTGTCCAGCACTATGATATCTTCTACTCTAGTTTGCTCTCCGATCCGGGAAGCTCATTCCCTCTCCCTCAATGTTACTCCTACCATTCTTCTTTCGATCGCCCGCTGAGCCGACATAATTTTGCTTTCAAGCAGCTTAGTAAGGGGCCAAGTTTCCGCTCCATATGTCACCGCCAGAAGAACGCATTGGTTGTATATTCCTTTTAGTGATGGAGATAGCTTACTTTTCATTATGTGGGTGTGTTGCCGAGTGCTCCCCAGCCTATACCAATTCTGCATTGGATTTCTCCTCCCTCATGGTTGGGGTCAGCACTAACCATCTGTCCCAGGAAGTTATATCTTCCACTAGTTCCAGCATTTCAGTACGTATGCTATAGACGGCACTTTCGGCATGTTTATTCATCGTTACTTTAGATTTATTCATATTTATTTTTAGTTCCACGGCCCTGATTTCTGAATGTAGTTCGTCCGAGCATTTTTTCTAGTTGTTCTGCAGATTCACTGAGCAACACGTCTGCAAATCGCAAATGGCTTCAAGTATTCTTTGTTTATCCATAATCCCGTGTTTTCCCAGTCAAGCTTCCTGAACAGCCCCTCCAGACAAGCTGTGAACAATTTTGGTGAGATGGTAAATATGGCCGCAAAAAAACTTGTTTCAGGTTTGCAACTGTGCCAACTAGCAGACACACACGAGGCAACACAAAAAAACAAACACGCTCACCAATGCTCCTTCCCAAATGTTCCACTGAAGTCTGTGTGGACGCTGCGTGCCGGCAAGGGGATGCCTGAACGGCAAGCGTGCACACTGCCCGATGCTCGGGTGCCTGTGAAGCAGGGTGCTCTATGAAAATTTCAGCCCACGCTTCAAAATACAGTACCAAGCACTGAGACACAAAAGGTGCACACACTGGTTCCACACTTTTTTAAAGGGGGGGCCATGAAAACAAAACACAGGTTTGGTTCAATACGACGACTGCTTTGTCCTGGTAATGACGGACCTTTTTCCAGTAGCGATGTGTGGGCTCCTGGCTTGCCATTCTTGGCAGCCACCTCGGGCAATGTAAATAAAAGGACACACCCTCAGCTCGCTACTTGGAGAGCGGCTACACTTTCTAGTGCTGCAAGTTTTTATTTCCTCTTCTTCGACAGCTCGTGGAGACTTCGTACATGCGCACAAATAAAAGCTTACAAAGGAAAGGGGCAGGCCATTTGAGGCTGACCATGCTGCGAGCATATGGCTACCAGTGAGGGAGTAACAAAGATGAAAAAAAAAAAAAAGTAAAGAAAAAAGTACTGCGACGACTGTAGGTTAGTCACGAGAATGTGCACCTGCTACGTGACATTCATGTAAAAGGAACGGGTGCTGGCTGGGTGCGGGAAGTACTGTAAGACGAGAATGTTCTGTGTACGAGTTTTCCGACAGTGAAACTTCTGGGGGGGGGGGGGGGGGGCTGACTGCCATTTTTTAGTTCGCCGTGAGAGCCGCTAGGAGGACCAGTACTAGAAGAAGGTCCGTTAATGGCACCAATTTTATCGCAAAACCCGTAATCGAGATATTGAGGCAAACAGATGAAGCCGTGGCGGCTCCCCAGCCACTTTCGCAGAGTCTCGTTTGTGCGATTGACGACAGCTGACCAAAGCCACCGCTAAGAAACACGACTGGGTGATTATAGTGGGGCCCTAGGTCCGTTTGATCATATCACATGAATGCGAAAGTACAGTCAACACACTGGTGCCATGTTTTTAGAGCTGGCCTGTATTACGTCACTCCTGTTCATATTGCATCACTGTAGTGCGAAATTTGGCCGGTTGAAAAATTTCTCGTGTTTCTCGGCTGAAGAAACATATTTCACAGCTGGAATGGAGCTGCGCGAGTTGCCAAAGGCTAGTTCCGTCAAATTGAACAAAGTTGTACGTCTTCATGGCCCTTTATGGACAGGCAGCGTGGAACTCTGTCTTTAAGCTGGGACGCAAGATTTGCCTCGTTTGTTTGCGAAGTGATGCAGCTCACCTGATGAGAAACGACAGCTGGGTAGTGACCAGATGTTGCTGTTGGCGTAGCATGTGGCTGTAACAACAATTTGTTATGTAGTGATCTGCTGCAAACCCACACTTCACAGTCAACACTGACGACATTACAAAAGCTTCCTTTCAGGAAATGTAACATGGGCCATTAACCATTCATGAAGTGCTTGCTGTGCAGCGTAAAGCGACCTCTGCTGCACTCACTACTCAACACTAGACTGGCTTTCAGCCATTTACAAACTATGCATCTTCATCCCAATTAAGGTTCTTTCGAAAAGAGATGCACTGAGCAGAGTTCTGGGTCAACAAGCGAACGCAAGACGTAAAAATTAGTGGGTCCTTAGGAGTGCGTTAGCATCACGTTCCTAAAGGTTCCAAAACTGTCTGGCAAGCGCTTTGTTGGAACAGTGATAACGCACCGCCCGTAGTCCCAACTTGGCCTCTCTCCCGGCCTGTCGACGAGCCCTCCTGGCCGCCACTTCTGCCTCGCGAACCCGTGGGTCGGCCCGGCGCGCGCGCTTCGCCGCAGCTTCGGCAGCCCGCAACTCGGCGTTTCTTGCGCGCCGTTTTCGAGCTGTTTCTGCGCACCGCGCCAGACGCGCCCTGCGTTGCTCCTCCGTCTCGCATAGCACTTTTCTTCGCTTAGCAGCCGCATTGGCTGACCGTCGGGCCTTTCGTTGCTCAAAGGTCTCCGCTTCCCGTCGTCGGCGTTCCCATTCTCTCCTCTTTTGACGCCTATTAGCCCCAGCCTCCATTTGCAATAGCACGAAGCGTACAAGCGGCGACGAGCCCTCGGTAGAATAACAGAATAAGCAGAAATAAGCTCGACATCACTCGCACCGCCTGCCTACATCTCTTTCTTTCTTCCCCGCCCTAGAAACCCCCTCTCCCTCTTGTTCCGCCAGACGACGCCGGTCACTTTTCGTCGACATGACCCTTTCATTGCAACGAAAAAAAAAAAAAAAAAAGCGCAAGAGTTCAAGTGGCTTTGCTTTAGTTGCTTGATACTTGTCTCTGTGTGCTTTACTTACCGGCTCGTTAGCATTTCTAGCAGCTAGCATGGCCAAAGCCTGCCTGCACGTCATCCTCGCTGGTTTCTTGAGCAGCTTTCTCTCTTTCGGCGTAGGCAGAGCCAAAGCCTGCGTGCACGTAGCTGACTTCGCTGGTCCCTTGAGCAGATTTCTCTCTTTCGGGGTAGGCAGAGCCAAAGCCTGCCTGCACGTCATAGTTGACCTCGCTGGTCCCATGAGCAGCTCTCCCTCTTTCGGGGTAGGCAGATGTAGAGTCGGCACGGCGTCGGTTCGCAGTTGCTGTCTTCTGGAGAAACCCATAGCGCGCATTAACTGCGGGTTCATGTTGTAAGCGTCAGTGGAGAAGTGCCGATTGCAAACGTAGATGAATTTTCGCGTGTCCGTCGTGCGAAGCCCGATACGCTGCAACCATACCTTCCGCAGCTCTGGTTGTTGGGGTACGACATGATTGCTTTTATCACTGCCCACACAGCCGACGACTGCACACCGGTTCTTCGTTCTCGCACTCATTTCGGGGACGCAAATCTGGCTGCCGATCTCAACACCCTTTGTTCCCACCGCACTCGGGATCATCCTTCCTAAACAGCTGAATGTGACGTCACGTTAATGCATCGACGCTGCCGACGCGACGGAAGCCCTTGAGAAAGGTTTCTTTTGCATTTTTTAAAATATTTTCTTGCTATGCACTTTGACATGCTGGTAGATAAAGTCATTAGAACTGTTATTTCACTCATGGCCATCTATTTTGCGGAACTTCACATTATTGAGCAGAACCAAATGCTGGAATGACGCCATTCGAGCACTGAATATTGCGGGAAATTTAAAAAAAGAAAAAAGCGAAGGAGATTGGTGAAATCCTATGGTGAAATCATAACCAAAAAGGTACGTCTTTAGCTTCCGAGGCGTGAAGAACGATCATTACAGGACCCCAGTAGTTTTATAACGAACGCAAGTCCATCGAGTTTCGCGTGTGGCAGAACTTGATCTTGGAGTGATACCACGTGACTCGCCGCGGCGCGGCGACTAGCGGCACCTCTCGGCAAGTTGGAAAGTAGGTAGAGCGACTGGCTCGCGAGACGGAGGGAGACACGTCATGTGACGACAAATGTTTGAGGCATGAAAACGCCCTTGCCGAGTGTTGATCATACAATCTGCTACCATCGCGGATAAATCCAGTTCGCCGCTGCACCAACAGCTGCCTGCTGCACCAGACCATCCTGCAGATGTCGCTCAGCTTGCTAGTGAGTTCGAGTGGAAACATGAGTATGACTGCGCAAGGCAGCAGACTCTCAGAAGACAGCAACGAATAGAAACTTTGGCGAGCTAAGCATCAGGAGAAGGAAACAGAAAAATGACAGCGACGAGCTTAAGAGGCGGCAATGGAGGCCTCACCTCCGACTTCGACAACAACTTCGGAAACTGACAAAACGATAGCGAGTGGTGGCAGAACGCAACATTTGACTGGCCATATTGTTTGGTTGGCAAACTGCGCTTCTGCTGCTTTCACTTGCATAACCTGGAATAGGCTGGCTAAACCGCAGCCATTTTTTGCTATGCCCCTTTCTCGTCCCACCTGACTACGCTGGTCTTCTTAGGGGATTGGGTTAGGGCGCGAGGGGGTAGCTTTCGGGCATGGCCATGTCATTCGGGTCGCATTGCTGTTGTGAACAGGCCTCTGTTACAGCTCTGCTAAGATGAGCATCAGTGTTCAGTCTTGAGAAATCTGCAGTTTCGTCTTGACCAAGGTTTTTATGCCTTTCTCTGCCACAAATCCAGGATCTAAAGCTTGTAAGCTTTAGATCATGGTATATATCGTATGAGGGCGATTAAAGTTAGGGGTGAGGCATTAGCGCATTTCTTACCATTGAGGAAGTTATGTTTCGGGACGCATATTACAAATGCCGAGGGGAGTGGTTGGGGAAAACGGGGGCAGGTGGTGAGAACTCAGCGGGCAGTTCAGTCAGTTGAGAGAGAGAGAGAAATAAACGTTTAATGAAAACGAGCAAATTTGGTGCTAGATGGCAGGGGCACCAGCCGTGTGGGGGGCGTCCTTAGTCCGGGATGCCGTGGTCCTGGCTTGCTGCCCGGGCTCTAGCGACGACTTCTTGTTGCGCCGCAAGGTCCGAGCTGGTGAGCCGGTCCACCCACTGCTCGTAAGTGGGGTTGGGGATTGGAGGTAAAGACGGGGATTGCTGGCATTCCATACCAGGTGGTATAGGGTGCCAGGGGATGGGCAGTAGGCACAGGTTCATGTAGTATTGGGTAGGGTACATTTTGAGGAGGAGGGTATGGTGGGGGTATGAGTTAGTTTGTAGCCTTTGGAGGGTAGTGGCTTCGTGAGGACTAAGCCGAGGGTGAGGGGGAGGATATGTGTGGCGGCTGAGGCAGTAGTGGGTGAGGATATCAGGGGGGGTGAAAGGGGTATCTGGGCTACTGGTCGGAGATGGCCTGGCGTGCATACTCGCAGGCAGCGGCGTGGGCCGCATCATTTCCGGGGAGGTCAGTGTGGCCGGGTGCCCAGATGAGTTGGATGTCGGGTAGTTTGGAATCAGCCTGAAGGATGCGGAGAGCTGCGGGAGTAATGCGGCCCCAAAGATATCGGTTGCATGCTTCTTGCGAGTCACTAAGTACGGTGACGTAGCCTTTGGCTGTAGTGGCTGCTAGCGCAATGGCTGCTTCTTTGGCCGTTGTCAGTCAGTTGAACGTTGCTGTAGCTGCAGCAGGCGGCTTGGGAGTCAGTAATGAGAGGTAGCTATAACGGCTGATGCTATCACTGGTTCCTCCACCTCAAGTGGCTTGACAGCCGGGACAGTCGAGTTTCAATCGGGTCTTAATTGATTCCACTGAAGGCATAGATGGTCCAGTCAGCATTTGTGTATCAGACGTTGCTGGCTTGTCAACATCTCTTCTGTAGAGTTGTCCTTATCATCTGCTTTCATGGACATGACAGTGCATGTTTGTGGGAAGAGGGCAAATTCATATTTCAGGTCAGCAGTCCAGAGAGAGCCCGAGGACTGCTGGACCAAGGTTTCACCCAACTGTGACTCATAGTTTAGGTGAAGTAGCCTCGACGAGTGAGTACCTACCTGCCTGCCTGCAGGGGTCAGATTGAGTCCTTCTCATTAATTCACAGGTATGCATCAATTAATTCTTCGACAGTGCTGCGGATTCCAAAGGTCAAAAGTGGTCCTTCTGAGCAGCTCAGTGTGACACCGAGGGCTTATCTGTATGCTCGACGGACGAGTACTTTCAGTTGATCATGTTCTTGGTGCTAAAGGACAAGGTAGGTGACTTAGTACACCCCCTGGCCAATGACGAGTGGCGAATGACATTGCTTCGTAGTTTGTGAGGTTCGCCAAGCTTGGCAATCAGGACGATATTGGCGTGCTTCCATTAGGCCTGTAGCATGCCCTTTTACCAGTGCTTGTTGGAGATGGTAGCAAGCGCTTGAAGTGAGAGGTCGTCCAGACCGCGGGGAATATGGCTCGTTATTTTTGTCGGCACCTCGAGGGGCACAGCAGGTGAAAATTAACGAGTCCATCCCGATCACCCTTTGGGGCACCCCGGTATTGCACAGATTCGGAGGGTGGCAGTAGTTGGCCGATGCACTTTGCCCGCACAGCCTTAAGTACACGTACTCGTCCATACAAGGGTTTTGATGTCAGAGTGTGTCAAATTTCTGAATTGCTCTTGGTACGGTAGGAGAGCAGGAGGGCCAGGTATTAGCAGTACGCACACATACGTATAAGGTAAGGCTTTGAGTTAATAAGGCATAGGACGCGCAATCCTAAGGTCGTGGGTTTGATTCACCTCTGTGGCCGCATTTATAATTTCTTTCTTTCAAATATATTGAAAAATTTTTTTCATCCTGTTGGCATTCTCGACTGCTGGCTTGCTTTTCTGAATCCATCAATGAGCCCCTCACCCTTAATTATATCAAGCTACACGATTAGAGAGGGCCTCGGTTAGGGACAGCCTTGGTGTCAAAGGTAGCATAAGAAGGCTTTCCGCCAGTCAACTGCTCTTGACAGGCTGCACACACTTGAGTCACAACCAAGGTGTTAAAAAATAAGGTCCCCTTCACCCCTAGTTGTCGGAGCAGTGGCTCTGGCTGCCGCAAACATTTGTAGGATAGTTGTGTAAACATAAATACCCAGGACGGAGGCAGAGAACACAACCACCTCGAAAGCCGAGTCAGGCAAGGTATTGAACGTGTAATCCAAAGGTCATGGGTTTGGTCCCCACCCTGGGCACTTGTTTTTTTCTCCACCTTTTCTTTATCTCGAACATTTCAAAAATTTCACTTTTCGCATGAAAAAAAGAAAGAAAACGATGAACTACTTTCTGAATGCTTACCTTGGTGTTCTTGGCTGTTGGCTTTCCTTTCTGTGTGCATATCTATGCCCAGGGCAAAAAGTTTACAGAACACAATTTCAACAAATGGAGTTCCTTTCTCGGTTACCTGGAGGCTAATCACCTGACACGCATTTGGCAATGATGCTCTGAAGCGTCATGCCTAATCAAGTACGAATTAAGTGCTGAGCCTGCAGACAGCAGAAAAATTAGTTTGGAACGTCGACATCGCAACCTGTATACTTTTGCCCCCGGCCGTACATTATGTATGCTGGACAACCTGCTATTACCAGATTTCAACAAAGCATGATGCAGGAAGACACCAAAGGCTACAAAATTAGAAAACACACTTTATTCCACACACAAAGCATTAGAGAGTCAGCTCTTTGTCTAATTCTCAGGTGACAGTGAGAGGCAAACACACAGAAGTGAGAAATGCACTCCAAAGCTCCCACACTGCATGGGATAATGATGATGTTGCGTACAGACATGAGTGTATGGAAAGCAAAAAGCCAGAAGGCATCAAATGTCAAATGTTATGAACGGTTATAACAGTAGACACCACTACACACACACATATATATATATATTGATGGTCAGACAGTGAAGATTCCCTGTGGCAGGTGGACACTAAAACAAGGTGCTGTGCCTCACATTTTTCCTAATGCACCAGCGCACCTTTCCAAGCCCAAGGTATCAAAATCTTGTCACAAGCCGCCAAGGCCGACAGCAACGGTAACACGTAAACCAGCGACTCCTGGAAGTAATGTTTCACCCATCAGCAGCGATGCACAAGAGAATGACGCTTCTGGCAGCGCGGAAAACCTTCCATCCGACCCTTTTGCAACGGCTGCGTGGCTCGCCAGTCTGAAGGAAGTGCCTGTGTTTGAATCATGGTGCGTGAAAACCGTCACAGATGGTGTGATCTTCTACAAGCTTCAGGAAATCGGAGGGGCTGTTTGAGTAAGCAACGCAGTGGTGATCACGGAAGACTTGACTTGCTGTTAGCACAAAAGGCACACTTTTACACGCAAGCCGCTACACTGTGAAGAGTTCGGAGCATGCACTGCACATTACAAGCTTGAATGAGGTGGCCGTTTTCCTTTGATATGTTGACTTGTTGAAGCCCTGTACAGGTTGCCACTATCGCCTGTTTCCTTCAATAACAATGTCAGCAACGGCCTTCAGAGGACAAAATGTGTGGAAGAGCAAAAACTGAATGGCTCTTGCCTGTGTCCACAGTGCAAATGCATGAGGAAGAACTTTTGCTCCCAAAACAGAACCTCCCATAAAAGATGGAGATATTCTGGCCCACTATCGCCAAAGCAGAAGAATATTCCCGGCTCCACATCCCGAGTTATCGCGACAAGAAGCCACCAGCCTGAGAAGAATACAAACAAACTCCTATCCTCATCGCACCCTTCTTCACGCCACTTACCCCAGCCATATACCTGGCCAACTGTAATTTCTGTCCCTTACCCGGCACCCTATACCATCAAGTATGAGAGTGCAGACAAACCCGAGAGGCCTACCCACCTCTTACCAGCAGTGGGTGGCCTGCCTGAAAAGTCCAGACCCTGGGACCTAGCGCATATTGGTGAAGAGGGCCTGGACTGCCAGCCAAGGCCAGGGCATCACGGACTAGGGATGCCCCCCATTGGGTGGGAACAGCAGCACCAGGGCTCGTGAAATAAACATTTATTCCTCCTCCTCCTCCTCCGACCGAGAGAAGTGGCATGCACAGAAGTGTAAGAAAAGCACCAGCACAAGACAAACACCTCACGTGGCAATCAGAAAGCTGAGAAAGAACGTCTTCGGGGACCCTATGTTCCGCCAGAGGGCAAGGGCCGAAATTCGAAGCCTGAAGCACCAATTGTCCCAGGTTACGAGCACTCAATTCGACGATGCTTTAACGGCGCTACCTCATCAAGAGGAAGGAGATATGAGCAGGAATGGCTAATGAGTCGCCTGCTGCTGAGAATTTCCAGCCCAAGTTCCTACAAGCTGATGAGGAAGATGAACATTCTGCCTCTCCCGACACCTACGAGGCCCAGGCACATTATAAAAGGAATGCCCAGCGAGTTTGGCTTTAACAAGGCGTCCCTGTCTAGCACCCGTGCATTTATGCAAGGGAAGAAGGAAGTTGACCGTTACGGCACACTAACACTTGACGAAATGAAGATTTGCCAAGCCGTAGCCTTCAACAAAACAACATACAAAGTTGATGGTTTTGTTAATTATGGTGAGAATGAAGACTCGGCAATACCAGCTGACCATGCATTGGTCCGATTGTTTGTACCCTTGTACCACTCAGTCTCATGGGTCCAGTCCATTGCCAGCTTTTGCTGGCAATGGGCTTCCCCTGGGAGAGTGTTGGCAAGGCTGGTTTTGGAGGCTATAGTGCAGCTGCACAAGCAAAATGCCATTGCACTCGCAGTCGATGGCGTGGCCACGAACAAAGCAATGTGATCAGCCTTTGGCATCACAGGAAAGTTCCATGCCCCAAACCACAAAGTTGAACACCCGTGTGTGCCAGAGGAGAAGTTGTACTTTTTGTGCGACGTGCCTCACATAGTCAAGTGTGTACGAAATCATCTGCTCCGTCACAAGTATGCCATGGTGAGCCTTAACTCCTGCCTCATCCTAGAAGGATTGCTGCTTTTCAGGTGCCTCTTAACGGTGAATTTTCATCTTTACAGATTGGAAAGCACAAGGTAAACTTCAATCACTACAGGACACTGCAAGAGGTGGACTCCAGAGAGCAGCTTCGTGTGGTTCCCAAGCTCATGAAAGAACATGTCAGCCCAGATAACCCCAGGAAAATGAACTAAGGCTGACTGTGCAAGTAAGTAGATTGCATTTTCTTCCCATTACCAAGAGAGAAAGAGAAATCAGCAAGCCATCAGCTGCCAACATTCCATTCCATCACTGTTAAAACCATGTTTTACTTATTCGCAGGTCTTCAGCCAACGCACTGCGGTTGGCTTAAAGTTCAACGCCTTGAAGACTGTACAGGAACAGCGGAGTTCACCTCTTTGATGAATGGCCTGTTCGACGCCTTGAATGTCAAGCTGCCTCACCTAGCTGTGAAGAGCGGGTCTTGAGGTAGGTTGTTAATCATGAAATTTATTGCAGAAATTGACATTACTTGCCCATTACGTCAACCGACGTCCAGTGATTTTGTTTGCTCGAATTTTTACAGGTCATTCAGGAGTTCCTTGTACTTGTAAACACAACGAAAGCAAATCACATTTTGAAAGGAATGGCTACGTTTGTATCACACGTAACAACAGAATCGTTACCAGTCGCACTTGCATCAGTTCTGGACATCATACGATACCTTGTGCTGAAAGGAGCTCATTACGTGCTTACCGGCACGCTCAACCAGGAACTCCTTGGAGGTAAGCAGAAAAAACGGCACATGGGATATGAACCGCTACGTTACCAATTTTACCGTCCGACATGCGAAACTTGTATTGACGTTTGCTTTCTTGCTTTCAGAGGTGTTTCGGAATGTCAAGGACCTTTGGGGGCGATGAGGACCACCCAACCATCGTGAGCTTCTCGCACATATACCGACTGCTGAGCCTGTACACTCCAATAAGTGCGTCATGGGCAACGTCTCACCGGAGCCACCTGTTGTGCGGGCAGCTGTTAACCCCACAACACCCAACACATCACAATTGATACGGTGAATTCGAATCTTGCTGTGCTGGAAGAAATCGAAACTGGAACCTTGAAGACCACTGTGCGGCGCTCTTGACGTGCTGAAAATTGTTTTTGTGTGTGGCTTCTTCCAAATCTTGACACCAGGGGCCTCTGTGGTACGTTTGGAAGATGGCAGCCGCCAGCAATGCGCGCGCTGGAATACCATGCTGACCTTTCTACTCTAGAAAAGGTGCGCTATTGTTAATGGACTGCAGTGGGTGTATCCATGTTTTTCTCTGTACGTTTGCGGATCTCCCGACGCAACTTTCCTTGATGCAGAGCAGTTTCCTCTAGCATGACGCCGTGTGAAATTTATGCGTATCATATGTGATACAGTGGGCGTTACTTAAGCCTTGTTTTTGCTTTGGGATTCGCACCATGGTGACGTGTGTGCTTTGAGTGCGTGTACGTTCTTGTGCTGCGCCTGCATTGAGAAAGTGTCTTGTTCTTTATGTCGCGCATTCTCCCCATTCAAGACAATCCTTTTTTTCTTAGATGGCCCTGTCAGCGACATCCTCGAGCGTGTCGCACCTGGGGACGATGTGAGCGACTTCAGCGACCTTTCTGGCAGTAACAAGGAGTGGACAGCAACTAACAACTATGCCCCTGGTAACTCTAGTGACAACGAAGAGGCGGAGGACTCCGGTGGCTCTGTTTTCGCGTCATCTTCCCCTCCTGGAAGAAACTGGAAAAAGGCCTTGTTGGAGATTGCGCATCCGGACTTTTCGGGGACGTTTACCGAACCAGATGACCTGGCTCCAAAAATGCTTTTCAAACGTCTTCTTACAGACGATATGCTGGTCATGCTGGTAGAACAAACAAACCTCTACAGTACCCAGAAGTACGGAAAATCTGTGAACACAAGTGTAGCTGAAGTGGAGCAGTACATTTGTATGTACCTGAAAATGGGCCTCGTCCAAATGTCGAACGTGCAATGTTATTGGGAGCAAGGCAGCAGGCCTTCGCCAATAGCTGATACCATGTCAAGAAATCGCTTCCTCAAATTAATGGCATGTCTCCATGTTGAAGATAACTTGCAAGTTCCAGAAGAAGAAAAACAAAACAAAGCCTGGAAGCTTCGTCCGTGGATTGTGGCCTTGCAGCGAAATCTTGAGAAAATTGAGCAGTTGATGAAATGACGGTGCCCTTTAGGGGAAGAAGTACGCTAAAACAGTATATGTACAACAAACCAGTACCATGGGGTTTCAAGCTGTGGGGGCGTGCAGGGACAACTGGTATTCTATATAATAGCGCTTTCCACTGGGCGAACAGGAGCACTTCTAACTGCACCCAAAGTGCTCTCGCGAGTTCTGGCGTCTTCCAGTGGTCGGGCAGGAGCAGGGGCGTTGTGTTTCATTGGTCGATGAGGAGCACTTTTTTGGTGCCGAGAGCAGCCGAGAGCAGTTCTCGGTGCTCCGTCGCCAGCGGCGGAGTAACAGGGAACGCCGAGGAAGTCACATGACCTCTTTTGCGTCACTTCTGGTTTTATCCCCGGGTGGCGGAGGAAAAATGGCGGAATCCAGCAGCCACGGTAGTCTCTCAGTGCGTACGGCAGCAGCTAAGCGCGGCCGTCTGGACAAGGAATTGCTGCTACTTTTAGATGATGAAAGCACCACAGATTCAAGCGCAAGCTCATCATCGGACAGCAGCAGCAGCGACGACGACGACGATTTGACATTGCATGAGTTTATGTTTGAGCACCTGTTTACCCATCTGTTTACCTGTTTGCCATTGGGGCTAAAGTTTTACAGAGAGCAAAGTGAATCAGGCTTCGAGGACAGTGAAGGAACTGAAGTGTACATGATACAGGTCAATGACCTGTTTGATGTCCTCAACGCCAAGCACCTTGCTACTGGCATCCATAAGAACTTCCCCAAGATCAAGGTAGCGGGCGTCCTTATGCTTATTGTGCTTACTACGAGTCAAATATATTCAAGGGGGCATTTGTCTGCCATGCTACAGGTGATAGAAGACTTCCTGGTCATGCTGAATGAGACCGAAAAGAACAGCACTGAAAGAAACACAAAGCTGTTGGCATCTCAGTTGACGACAGAATCTCTCCGAGTCACGCTGATGTCAATTCTAGACATAATCACCCTGCTTCTTGACAAGGATGTGAGATATGTGCTGACTGCGAAATCGAACCAGGACCCATTGGAAGTAGGTATTTTTTAGGATTCATTTTGATGTAATTTTTGCTTGCCTTGTTTCGCTCTTCACACTTAGTTTTTTTTTTTTTTTTCTCCCCAGCGCTTTTTTGGAGTCGTCAGGTCATTTGGTGGGGACGAAGATCACACTACGATAGTACATTTTAGCCAAATATTCACGCTTTTGAGCCCGTACGCTCCTTTAAAGATGGCGACAAAAGGAAATTGCACTGGCGACGCGGATCCTGTTCTGGTCACCAAGGAGGAGAGCCTAAGCTCGATGAGGCTGGAAGTCCTTCAGCAGAAGAAGGAATGAGAGGACAAGCTCAGACAACATTGTGTTGGAGAAGCTGCCAGAAGAGGACGCAAACCAGTACAACTATGGTCGACCAACAACACACGATGCTGCTCTGCTGCCCTGTACGATACGTAGTGAGGAAAGGACAAGTTTTCGAGCTGCAATGACCGTAAGGCTACTCTTCTTGCTAAAGATGATGTACCACCTGCAGCCATTCTGACAGAAATGCGGTCTTTTGTTCCGGGTGCCCTCCAACAGCTATGAAAAGATTTTTGATGTCACTTCTTACATGCGTTGAGAGCGCCAAAACGGAAAGGACAAGGGAGAACGTAGTGTTTGGAGACCTGTTTTGGTGCATTGTGAAAGATTTGACACAAGGACACAGCCTTGTACAAGTTGGATGTGGGGTACAATCTGAAGAGCTCTCTGCACGCATCAAAAAGTTTTATCTGGTCACCCGCATGCATTTTTTTATGCAAGGTTCCTACGGCAACACAAAGACACAAGTGTGCGAGTTAAAGTAACCAGGAAGCGTGCTAAGCTTTTGTAAATACCTGTTGGAGAAAATGTGCCTTGTCTGGAATGCAGCAACGCGAACAATTACTAGGATGTTGCTTTCATGGAAAGGGGTGTTGTGGACCAGTTTGTTAAAACATTTTGTACAGTACTGTTGATCAGTGTGGACTAAAGGTTATGGAAGACCAGTGCATTTATAAAAAAACCGCTGAACAAAAGCTGTATTGCCTCGTTAACTTTTAATTCGTGCTAAAATCGCTAGTTGCAGTGGCAATGCTTTGCTTGCCAAGATGCATGAAGCAGCGTTTACTTAGCATGTGATTTGGTCCTGCGAGGGAAAACCTCTAAGAACTCTTAAAAACTACGCCATTTTATTCCAAATTACGAGTGACAAGCAGTGGAAGGTCGCGCTGCTCAGCACAGACCCTCTGACCCAGGCCTAGTGTCACTAGCCCAGGTGGCTGAAGACGCTGCTGGGAACTGAATGAATCCTGCCTTCGCTGTATACGGACACTGAAGTAGACAAAAACGGTCCCACTCGCGTCATGATTCCAGGCACGGATGCCACTACTTATTGCTGCACGAATCGGTGAACGTAATACAGATGTAGATTGTGTGTTTTCTTTAATTAAACGGCGCATTTTCGGAGAGTAACAAAGCAGGTAACAAAGTTACAGAGAGTAACAAAGAGTAACAAAGCAGGGCATGCACAAAAACAGCGACACGACAGATGGTGCCGGCAGCTTTGAACTCATTACTCGAAAGCACGTTGCGTTTACATGCTTTGATACAAGTTATAAAAGGAGCATCAGGGGCTAGGATGCATTGCAGTGATGTGTTTGTAGTTTTTCATCTGGTTACGCGTGAAGAAATGCGCAAATTCAGCGCCCGTATAGCACCTAGCAGGCCCAGCAGCTCAGAAAACTGGATCTTGATGGAGTGCTCCCGCCCCCTGTCGGACAAACTGAACGTGGAGACACCGGCGAAGCACGGCGTCGGCGGAGAGTTTGGCAACTGAACCTAGTCTAGTAACGTTGGGAACAACCGTCAAGCTATTTGACAGTCCATTTCTTTGCACGACGAGAGGAGCGCCAAGATGATACGCTGCAGTCATACGAGGACCTTGTATCATACAGGACTACAACGCCTCAACCTCTCCAGCAACTGGACAACAGTACAAGCAGCACACGCTCTTCTGTTTCTTCACATAGAGGGCGAAGATCCACCAGGGGTTGAAAGATCTGTGATTGTCAGCAGGAACATGACGAGTTTCCGGCTTTCCGGAGGAAAGAGAAACGGCCTGCGAAAGATCTCCTCATCCCAGCTAGACTGGACGGTCTGCACTGCCTTCAGACCACACTAGACAGTGTCAGAAGTTTCAAGGGTCCAGACGTTTGTGATAAGGATGAAAAAGTGAAGGCAAGTTTCAACTTGTTGTTCTCCTTGCTGGACATCCTCAGGTCAGACGATCTTTTGCCGCAAGAGAAAATAGAAACACTTGGACTTGTCAAAGTAGCGGCTCGAGCTACTGCAGAAAAATGACCACGCAGCATGATACTCTGCTGAGCTTTTGATATTCCCCAGTATTTTGCATGCTATTTCACCACACCCCTACAGATTCATTCGCAGCGCTGGAAAGGTTCATGCTCATGAGAATCTGTTCGTTCATTGAACAGAGCGTGAACAGCAATGTTCACGCTCATGCGAATCTGTTTGCAGTGTAACGTGAACCCTGCAAATGAGCAGGACGATGACGGGTTTTTTACGTTATATGAATGATCAAGCCTCGTCAAACCACATGAAAAGCGTGTCACTATAATGATGGACGAGATCCACGTACAGCCAATACGAAGGTGGCTCGGTGACCGGGGCGGCTTCCAATTCTCCCGAAGCAGCCAAAACTGCACATGCTTTCATGATACAGTCCTTGCTATCAGCTCACAAGAATATCGCTCACATTCTGCCAGTGTCTAACATTGAAGCAGTTGAAATGCATGAGGCCCTAAAGAAACACAATGCTAGAGGTTGAAAAAGCGCAGCTTACTGTCGTCGCAGTAATGACAGATAACAATTCTATAAACACAAAGGTGATGTCCTTTTTTTTTTAAGACAAGAACAGCTGACGTGTATCCCCACCAAGCAAATGATTCAAGACCCCTATTTTATGTAGTATGTCCAGTTAACATTCTGAAATGTATAAGAAACAACTGGCTCAAGCAGAAAAATTTTGGAACGCGCATCTTCTACCGTGAACTTCCTGGCACATCCTCGTTAGTTCGGGTTAGAGGAGCCTCGTTCAAGGCTCTGAGACCTGCATGCTTCCGAGCAATACAGCGTCTCAAAGTTTCGCTATGGATTGAGCTGTAAAGCACGGCATCTATCCAACATTGAACATCAGAATGTGAAGCTTGTTTTAAAAGTTTTAAGTTCATTTGTGGTAGAGGCTCTAGAAATGCGCGGAAACGAACTTAATTTGAACTACGCCGCCCGGACAGCGCAATTCATTGACCTAATTATGAAGTGGTGGCATATTGTCAATGCAAAAAGCCCCTCAAAGGGCCAGCGCCTCAGAGATCCACTTCAGGATCCAGCAAGGAGTTTGACTGACAAGCAAACCAAATTTCTTAACAATTTTGTGGATTGGTTGGTCAGGATGGA
The DNA here is from genome assembly GCA_013339765.2 of Haemaphysalis longicornis. Classification (NCBI taxonomy): domain Eukaryota; kingdom Metazoa; phylum Arthropoda; class Arachnida; order Ixodida; family Ixodidae; genus Haemaphysalis; species Haemaphysalis longicornis. The sequence goes on along the minus strand of CM023452.1, from coordinate 151,970,631 downwards.
TACAGGGGCATTAACCACAAAAACCCATGTAGCACTGCGGCTGACTTGATACTCGCTTGAAGAATTGTGCCGGTATTGCCATGAAGAAGTGAATTTCAACTATGTCTTGCTGGGCGAATTTCAGCCGGACAGTCTGAAGGAAAGGTTCGGATTAGTACCGTCGGCTCCCTGGAACAAATGACCAGATATGAATACAGCAAGTCTTTGAGTCAGAAAAGAAGCTGAGGCTACAAACGGTTTGGTTTTGCCCGATATGCAGGAAATACAGAAGCCATGTGCTATAAGATTTGACAGAGCTCTACTGACATAGGAGTACAGTAATAAGATATCAGAGTGTGATATCAAAAATAAGGAGCCCAGTTCATCATCATCAGGACTGAGAGAAGAGGAGAGGGGAGTGGAATGTGGGGAGAGCTTGGGAGCGGCGGGCGAAATAAAGGAGTCGGTCGGTGGGATCACTCTGGGTTGGCTGAGTACGGAGAGTTGCAAACATGACAAGTGGAGGCTCGTCCGAGATGCCCGCAGCGGCGTTCGAAAACGCGCCTTGGCTTGAAGTGGTCGTCAACCAACTCCCACTGCAGACCGACGGTCCCACGCTGGAGCGCGAGCGTATCGCGGCGTACGTGCGCGACTAAGTGATGGCGGCTCCGCTGCCCACCGCCGTGACCGTCATGGAGGCCGTGAAAGAGGGTGCCGCGAGCGTGAACACTGGTGTGCCTCATCAGCGGATTCTTGGGATCCATACGGCAAAGAATGTTCAGCGCGAGCACCAGCTCAGCATAGGAAACTAGGCTATGCCGGCTTAGAAGCATTTGTGGGCCCAAGTAGCCAAAGAAGCAATGCCGGCTATAGGCCACAAAATTTTGATCGCAAGTCGTCTGGGATTGGTACATTGCCGCTCAAATACGCGGCCATACTTAAGAGAAGGAAAAGGAGGCGGCCGAGCAACAGTCAGAATGAAAAGCCTCAGAACGAAGAACAACACTTGCATTTTCGGGTGTTCAGAGCTGAGATGACCGAAGGCTGCAAGGCAAAACGAAAACTCATACGAGTGAGGGAAACAACGAGGCAACTCTCCTGCCATGACAAATGTCGAGGGAGACTGCTGCGTGGGCGGAAAAGGCTACTCGGTTCCGCAGGAATTCTCAGAGAACTACAGGGAAGACGTATAGACAATTTTCAAAATACCCGGAGGTGAGCAACCATGTTGGCAACACTGTGCGTCCGCCGCCATGTTTGATGATAACGCCGGCGCGGCTGCACGTTGTAACCATGGTTGTAACGCATGCGGCAGCAGAACCGCGGCTATTAAGGTAAAGGTAAATGCGCTGCCAATAATATGTCGGACGCTCCTGATAGAATTAGTTTCCCTATCGTGGGCTGGGAATCCAATCTGTCCGCAATACCGACGCTGACAGAGAAGTGCGCGAAAGAATTTTATGCGCGAAGGACTGGCACCGCACGCAGCTTGAAGAGAAGCTACAACTTTCACGTGGAGCAATGTTCAGACAGCGTTGCTGCAGATGAACAGCAAGCAACTAAGGTAAGGCGGAGTTTGTTTTGTACTACATGTCGACGGTTTAATTACTGAGTGCCTAGACTTGAGCGTCCGCCTCATATTGTTAGTGCATTTGTATGTTTACATTGTTTTATCAGCGCGGCTGTCTACGTGAAAGTTGCATAACGCAACTGGCAGTAGCGTCATCGTTGGCAATGTCCACGTCCTTCCGATTGTTTTTAAAGCCAAGCTTAGGTGTTCTCACTGATGATGTCCGTAACGCTAAAACGGGTGAAGTGGAAGAAAAGACGCTTCCCGCGGCCGGTATCGAAACTGGGTCCCAAGCGTTATGCGAAACTAAACCCAAGCTCAGGCGGCAACCAAACAATCTGTCGCGGGAAAGCTTCGGGTTCAACCATTGTCGTCGTTTGACGGAGGGGTGAATATTCTACGACGTGTTACTTCTTTGCGGGTGCCTACCCTTGGCCGCATGTATAATATACAACAATCATACATTAAGCTCGCATCTTTTGCAGTTCGTGCACCTACTTCTAAATTGCAGTTCGTGCACCTACTTCTAAATTGGCTTCCATTAGACGTTTTACAGCAATCTGAAGGGCAGGGATCGAATTTGATCTAACCGGCTCATTGATATGAAAGCAAGCTCACGTGATGATGAATTTGTAATGATGCTGGCTATTAAAGTTTGGTTGGTCAGTTTGGGTATGACATAAGCCTGGGCATGGATTAGTTTACTGTGCACATGGATTAGTGTACTGTGCCATGAATAGTATCCAACTGCCATTTTTACATCCTTGCAGCAATGGTTTGGTGTACGTGAAGGCAGCTTGCTTCAGGAGCAAAAAGAAGAATGCCCGCCCTTACTTGGTGATGTTTGCCGTGGAGAAAGAAAACATCGTCGACGGCATCTGCGATTGTCCTGCAGGAAAAGTCGCGTGCAACCACCTCATGGCTACCATTCGAACCGTCATGCACCTACAATCGAAGGGCTTTTCGGAACCCCCTGAGCAGCTGTCTTGCACAGATCTTCCCCAGCAGTGGCGTGTACCCCACGGCAACCAAATCAAGGGCCGCTCAATTCAGTCTCTCAACTGGAGAGGAGTGAGAGGCGGCGCATCGGCACTACCGAAGTTGGCCCGTCCCAAAGAGCGCCGTGCTTTCCCACGAAGCGTACAGCAGCAACAACACGCAAAACAGAGACTAGCAAGAGGATTGCTTGCGCTGGACCCGAAGAATGCCTTCGCGAAGGCACTGCTCTCGACACAGTCGCAGCAGCACCTGGAGACCAGATATGGCCCTGCGTCTATTTTAGCGCCACTGAGCTACCAGCAGTCCCTCCTGCCTCATGGATTTGATGTAAAATTATCTGGCATAGCATTGCGCACTCAAAGTCAAGCACAAAGCTTACCGACATTGCAGTTTTTCTCATCATGCCAACTGTGGGTGCCACCACCCCACCTTGCTGGAGATGACATTGTGCAGGTAAAGAATTGACTTGTACTTTTCAATTCAATTTTTAGAAGGCCTAGTAACCTCAACCGTGCTAGTGCTTTCAGCCTTCACAGTACGTGGCTATTCAAAGCAGCTATTTCAGAAAATTCTGTTTCGCAAGTCCCGCCTTGTGAAATGTTGTTTCACTGTGTAATGGACTTAGTTTAGCAAATATAGTTGCCTTACATCTTCTCAGTGTTCCTCCTAAAATTGGGGACATGCCGTTATGTTTTTCTTTGCCCAGACCATACAAGTGTCAAAGGAAACAGCACAAGATCTTGAAAGGGGCACACACAAGCAGTCGACGAGCACCACATGGCAGAATGAGAGACGCCTGCGTTTGACGTCATCGAAGTTTGGCACTGTACTGACTCGGAAGGTGTGGTCAACGAAAGGGCTGCAGAACCTGACAACAACAAGGGATCTGTCAAGGGTTCCCTCAATCAAGTAAATACGATTTTTTTTTTTCATACATTTATAAGTAACAATTCAAACATCTTAAGATGCAGCACTTGTAGCAATATCACGTATGCTGACATTCTGCCTAAATAAAACCTTACATAGCCTAGAGTTATCCAGGCTACGTTTTTCCTGAGCATCACTGCGCACTAATAGCACAGTAAGCCCGTTGTCCCTCTAGGCTGATTTGTAATTGCAGTTATTCGGGTGACATTGCTTTATTCTGTGGTTGTGTTTGTTTCAGACATGGCATTGCAACGGAGCCTCTTGCTGCCCAGCACTACGAGGAGGTGCTGAACAACCTCAACCACGGCGTAGCTGTGAGCAGCTGCGGGCTCCTTGTGAACCCGTTTCCCTGGCTGGGGGCATCGCCCGACCAGATCGTGTTCGATCCCGTGGAAGGTTCCTACGGCGTCGGCATGATTGGGCATCCCATTCTTCTCCGCGTCCCCTTCACTTTAGGACTCTCTGCAGGCGTTGCATGTGTCAAAGACCTCACCCAGGCACTGCGCGGTGTATTTTGCAACAGATGAGCTGGACAGGTCAGCCTAAGTGGCAGCAACGTTTCCACAGACCATACCCAGAGGTATTTGTTTTGACGCAGGCTTAAGATGTTTCCATTTCTTCAGACGTATCCACGTGTATTTGTGTAATTGCGTAACCTACTTGTTCTGTTATGTGAGTTACCATATAAACCGGTATATAGGTCGAGTTTTTTTCCCAAAAAATATGCACAAAAGTCACCCCTCACCTTAATAGCGGTCATTGGTAGAATGTAAATTGTTATCTGGCAACAAGGCGCAAGCATAGTCTGGCAACATTGTGGAAGCTGCCGTGCAAGCGTTTGCGCGTTTGCGTAGCGAGCGTATGGCGGCTAGAAGGGGGAGGTGGCGTCAACGCCCACGTATCCACTGAGAAACCGCGATCCTCCATTTCAAGCCGCTGTCGCAAAGGCCGCTGTGGCGCTGCTGCCAGCTTGTTGATGTGATCGCGTGGTTGGCGCAGTCTCTCTGGCAGTCTCGTGGTTGTGGAAGTGTACGGAGTTTTGTGTTGCGCCAATACAGTGGCTCTTTTTCTTCATGGCTGCGGTCGTTTTGCCTCGTTTTTTTCGAGCTGTGTTTCGGTGATGACATTCTCAAATGTGAATTCCAAACTCTGCCGGACTGATAAGCTCCACCGTGAGAAAGCGAGGCAGACTCACTGTCTTGCGCCAGGCTGTACGTCAGGCTACGTGTCGTTGAGGCAGCCGGGTCAGCATGTCTCTTTTTTCTGTGCCGAAGGACCCTGTGCACTTCGAAGCTTGGCAACGAGCCGTCCCCCGTGCCAACAAATCTTTGGACGCGAGGTCGGCGCTATGTGAACGTCATTTTGACGAGCAGTATATTTACCGTTGTTTCACGCACGCGATAAAGGGAGAAACTGTGGAGATACCAAAAGAGCGACCACTGCTGAAAGCAGACGCGGTACCAACCGTACTCCCCAATGTTCCCGCGTACCTTTCCAAAAAAGCGTCAAAGAAAAGGACATCGAGAGCGTCAACCTGTGGCTTGCCCACTACGATTCGGCGCCAAGAACCGAGCCTGTCTGCGCCTGCGTGTGATGAAGCAACTGCCTCGCTCGGTGCAGGAAGCGACTGTAATGAACTGCCTGTTTTGATCTTGCCAGCAGTTCCTGACATCAGCAAGTGTGGTCTTCCCAGCGCTTACTGGCCTAGACACCTAACTGCAGGAGTTAACGGCGTCACAGGCGTTTAGTGCGTGCGCACTTGAAGGTGAAAACGTATGCTTTGAGAAGTATGTACTCACGGTAACAGTTGAGAGTACAATTCAAGCTACGGTTTTTGTGCAAGCCACAAAGGTGAAAACTGTTCACATAACCGACGTTAGAATGGCAGAAGAGCTGCTTCGCAACGGGGACTCTATGATCCCACGCTCAGGCTTTGGAAGAACTGGCGAATTTGAGGCAGACACAAAGTGCAAAGTGAAGACTCGTGGTGGCAGAACTTTCAGCCCATCATGTCGTGGAGTTGCTCAAACACCAGAGAAGGCTTGCCCACAATGCAAACACCTGAGGAGACGGCTCCTAAATGAGGCGTCGTACAGATGGAGAAGGGTAAAAACTTGTGTTCCGTCGCTTTCACACAGGCTGAAGCTGCGAACAGCACAATTCAAAAGAAGCAGACAGAGTGTCCTTCCAGCTAAATCACGTATTAAGGAACTGAAGCAAAAGATAATGCAGATTGATTCTGCAGTGTTTGAAGAAGCAATAAGGCCCTACCCACAAAGCAACAGCAGCAGGTCAAGGCGTGCTTTGCAGCATCTAAGAAGAAATGCACAAAAGGAATGAAGTATGAAAGTGAGTGGTCACTGAAGTGCTTGATTATGCGCATGAAGAGCCCCCGGCTGTATGAACATGTTCACAAACACCAGATAATGACCTTGCCTTCCTGAACATCCTTACGTCAATACCTGAAGAACTACAGGAGTGGGTTCGGCCATAGCCCATGGACTCGTTCCAGCACCATGTTGGACTCTTAATTGATGAGATTAAGCTGTCCGAGAACTTGAGCGCAGACTCCTATGGCACCATCGAAGGTATTGTGGACCTCGGAAAGTTCACGCCTGAAAGTGAGCGCGCTCCATGACATGTGACCATGGCATCTCAAATCAATGTCAAGGCAGACACGCTAAGCAAAATAATCCTTGAAGGAGAGGTCATGAGTGAAAATGTGGGGCTTCTCGTAGACTACATCACCACTGATGGAGCTTCATGAAACAGGGGCATGCGGCACTCGTTCGGCATACTCTCCAGCCCACATTAAAAAGTTCTCTCTCTCTCATTCGGCATATATCCCATACAAAAATGTCTTATGGGCGTCTATGGAAAAATGTATGGGGAGCCATGGCCGCCTATGGGTCCCTATGGTCACCTATAAAAAAGCATAAATTAGGCTATAGCCAGCTATTGAAGTTTTTATGCATCCTGCACTAAAGACTGTAAACCATACAATTCTCTTTAGATGACTATAGAACATCCTAGTGTGTTTTGTCTACAGAGTCACAGCTATTCAGGTTACTGTAGCCAGCTAAAGAAAAATGTATGGCTTTAGTTCTATAGACCAGCCGCGACAAAGCTCTTTTGGCTGGCTATAGACCATTGTTTAGCTTTAAGTCTACAGACTTGAAACCATTCAGCTGTCTTTTGCCAGCTATTGAAAAGAGTCCGTCCTAAAGCTAAAGAGAGAAAGCCATAAAAGCTCATTTGGCTAGCTATAGGCCGTTGTTTAGCTCTAACTCTACAGACTCAAAACCATTCAGCTGTCTTTTGCCAGATATTGAAAAGAATTCGTCCTAAAGCTAAAGAGAGGAAGCCATAAAAGCTCATTTGGCTGGATATAGGCTGTTGTCTAGCTCTTGGAACCATTCAGCTGTCTTCTGCCAGCTATTGGAGACAATCTGCCCTAAAGCTAAAGAGAGGCACCCATAAAAGCTTCTGCGGCTGGCTACAGCGCACTGTAAACCTTTATACGTGTGACAATTAAGCAACATTTAGCCAGAATTAGGAAAGCGTTTGGCGTAGAATTTACAGGCCTGCATCCATAAAAGCTTCCTTAGCTAACTACATAGTGACATAAGGCTCCAAGTCTCCAGCCGTTAATAAAAAAGTGTTAGCTACATCTACAACCAGATTGAATAACGATGAAGGTTCATCGGCCGGTTATATAAGTTTTGTTCAATAACGAGGTACTTATTATACCAACATACGGGAAAAGTACATTAAATCCTATTCAGGTTGCAATGGTACTGCGCGTCGGCAAAGCTTGCAAATACGTTGACCGAAAGACGAGTTCGGAGAATTCTTCCTCTGCGGTTCTTCGCTGACAAGTAAAAAACGTGAAAACGGCCCTTCATCGAAGCAAATGGAAAGAACTTTCGCGGCCCACGGTAAAAAACGTGCGGGCACGGCCCTCAGAAATATGGTCGAAGCATCTGCGAACAACCGCATCCCTTCTCCCATGGAGCCCACTTTGAAATTAGACATTGAGAAAGGGGGAGAGCGACCCATGCCGGACCGAAGGACGCACGGAAAGGAAATTCTGGAAAGCGATGAAAAGGTAGAGGGGACCACGACCGGCTAGCTTCCTGTTTTATTTTCGGTTGTTTGTTTGGCACACTGGTTGTGGCGATGGGTATCGAATGACACGGCCGGGGAGGGGCAGCGTGGGTGCAGCGCGCGTCGACGCTGTAGCCCGGCCATGCGAAGGAAAGTTTTCGTCGAAAAGAGGGTCAGGCGTTCCGCCCTGTGTTAATATTCGTGCGCGCAGCAATGATAGTGACAGACAATTTTCCCTGAGTACTGGGAACAGGTATAGTTTTTTAGGATGAAGAAAGCAAAACGTTAAGCGATGTTGTATTTACCAAATAAAGTAATTACCAGCGAACAAGTTAGAAAAAGGTCGAAAGATGGGCATGTATCTTCGCACTATTTGCTAGCGCGATGGACCTGCTTATACCAGGATGTACTCAGTCAGCCACATCTCGTCTCCTTGCTCATGTGTGTGGGCATGGCACGTGTTGCCTGGTGCTGGGAATTTACAATTCGACTGCAATGTCTTCGTGTGTGACGCCAAGCAAATGTGCCGCTTTTTCCTGTCGAAAATTTCGGCGTTTACGGTGACAGTGTTACGATTAATTCAACATCACCTTGAAGTCATGAGAAAATGGATACCTGCGATACCACGACAGGAATTTCATCGTACGCAAAACTCCACGGTGAGTGATCTTACGCACTGAAGAGGCAGTATAGTGCGAGAAATGTAGGACTTTTTTTGGTGTTCAAGAATACGTTTCCAAACTACCCTGCACTACATGGGCATTGTAACATACACAGAAGTGAAGATTTGGCCGCGGTGATGAGACAAAGATAATTATTTTTTCGCGAACTGAGAAAACTTACAAGCAACTAATTAAACGAACTTGGAAAACGTTTTTTATTATTGCATTGTGTGCGACCATCTTCATTGTTTTTATTAAGAGTGCATTTCCATTTTAGCCACCGTACTTGCAGCTTTGTGCATTGAGTACTGAGTGAAATGAACGACTTCTGAGGGCTCTCTTTTCTGTGGACTACCCAGCATATGTGTCTCGGTGGGCGTTCGCGGAAAATGTGCCGCGTAGTGTGGCTGTCGAGCGAATAACGTAAGCGTGAGCCAGAGTGTTGGAATGCGTGTGCTGTGTGTTTCGATCGGCGAATGTGAACAACTGTTTACTGGCAGCGAAGTAGCGTAGATAGTAGCCCTTTATGTAATGAATGCGAAGAAAAACCCCTTGGTTTTTCTTTCGTTGTTTGCCTGTGTTTAAGCCTTTTGTGAATGAAAACTGGCGAAGTGTTTGGAATCGCAACCTTGCACTCCCCCTATATCGCTGAAGTGTTCACGAAACATATATTACAGAATGCAGATAGGCACACAACCTGAGTGCCACAGGAGAAGTTCTAGAGATCCGCAAGGTTGTATGCCGGCATGGCAGCGTGTTAATAATTTCTCAGCAGCTGCTGCTGTCGCTGTTTCAAGTATGGGTGATTCTCTTCTGGCTGCAGCCCATGCAAAAAACATTGCATGGTCGGCTATTGAAAACCCTTCTTATGGTTGTCTTTAGCTATTTGGCCCAATTATCTTTAGACGTTTCTATGGCTGTCTTTAGCCATTCCTATGGGTGGCTTTAGCTTCTTCTATAGCCATAGCGATATCGAAAAAAGAGGTAAAGACAGCCATAGAGCCGGCTATAGAAAAAGCTAAAGACACCCATAGGAATGTCGATGCGAAGTTCGAATAGCTAGAGATCCGCAAGGTTAGCTATGCCGGCATGTCGATAGCTTAAAACAACCATATAACTAGCTATAAAAGAAGCTAAAGAATAATTTTCAGCTCAAGCTGCTCAAGTAGTTGGTGATTCTCTTCTGGCTGATATAGCAGAAAAGGAAACACTGTGTGTAAAGGCAGCACCCTGCAGTCCCAGAACGATTTCTCCACTTCATCTCAGACTTCCCACACCTAGTAAAATGTGCGCGGAATGCTTTTGCGGAAACTGGCGTGGAACTCCCGGCAAGTGTTGACCCAATTGACCGCGCACGGGAGCTGGATGAACAGCATGACACGACCCTCAAAGCCTTGCCTCACATCAACAAATCGGTCGTGCAGCCGAGTGGCTTCGAGAAGATGAGGGTCAATTATGCGCCTAGGCTTTTCAGTGATGAAACACTTAGAGGCCTTTCCTTGTATAATGACAGCATACAAGGAAAGCATGAAAGCACAGCTGGAACAGTTTGTTTTGTGGACAAAATGAGGAAGCTGATTGAGGCCATGACGTCAAGGTGCAGCTCGGGCGCACTCAGGCCTGAAGGGAAGCAAGAGATGTGCATTGAAAGCTTATTGGCTTACTTGGATGCATGGGAAACAGCCGCTGGCTCAAAGGGCTTCTTAGCAGCACTACAGCTGAGGGACTTCGTGTTACGTTGACGCGGCGGAAGTGCACCGCGTCGGTGAAAGCGTCGCTAAGTTCGATTTCGGTGACGGAGCGCAAAGTGGAACTGCTTGGTGATGAAGGTGAGAACTCAACCGCTGCGGAAGACACTGACAAGTTTTTAGTGGTTCAGGTTGCGGCAATAAATGCATTGCTGAGCAAAGCACCATGTCAGCAGTGCTCGCAGCTGGGACTTACAGTCGTGCCGGGAACGAGGCACAGGTTAGCGGTCAGGATGTTTCTGACTTGCGCGACTTGCGGGGCTGTCGCTAACAAGTGGACGTCGCCGCGGCAAAAGGGCAGCAAGATTTTTGATGTCAATTTGAGATCAATGCAAGCTGTGAAGAGCATCGGAAAAGCTGCAACTGCACTGAATGATTTCTGGTCGGTAATGAATGTATCTCACCGAGGCTTACCCATAAAACTTTTCAAAAGCATCTGAAGAGAGTGCTTAGCCCCGCTGGTGATGCAGCTGCAGCAAACATGTTTTCCGATGTTGTTACGGCAGTACGCAATGTGTACATAGAGATGGAAGTGTCATTCCCCAAAAATGTGACGGTTATGTACGACGGCACCTGGATGACTCGGGGCCATACATCCCACATTGGTGTGGGAACAGTGATAGAATTTTACACTGGTTTAATTCTAGACGCCGTTGTGCTGTCTAATAACCGTTGCCATGGGTGTGCCCTAGGTCCCAAGAAAGACGACTCTGGCTATGACGACTGGGGAAAATCCCACGTGTGTCAAAAGAACACTGATGCTCCTTCGGGTAGGACGGAAGTTGAAGGGGCTTTGGTGCTCTTTAGATGTTCACTCGCAAAAAATGACTTGCGCTACACCAACATCGTGTGCGACGTCGACTGCCGCACATATCTGACTCTTTGCGAGGACAGGACATATGGTTTCATACCTCTTACAAAAGAAGATTGCATAAATCATGTAAAGAAAAGGATGGGGTCAGGGCTCCGTGGCGCCATAACGAAGGGCAAGAAGGGCCAACCCCTTGGCAGCAGAGGGGGCCTGACACAGGACTTGATTAAAAAGCTTACGAATTACTACGGTATGGCCTTGCGAGCCCATCCAGACGTTGAAGGCATGCAGAAGGCTGTGATGGCGATGTTCTATCATGCGACATCAACCAACAAAGAACCCACCCAGGACCCACAAGCTGGTGTAAGCACAGAGTGGTAGAAGCCAAAGGTGAGCCTCAGCGACCTCACAAATACAACCTGGCAAGGCATGTTGCCGAGGCAGTGCTCAGTGCTCAGAGCCCTTGTACAGCACTGCATGAGTGCTGTGCAGCCTGAGCTGACTCAGCTGCTTACAGTGCAGGGGAAAGAAAACACAAAATGCTGCCGAAAGTCTTCATTCCGTGATATGGTCGGTTCTCCTCAAGGATGAAAATGCTTCCTTGATAGTAGCATAGACGGCTGTGAGTGAGGCAGTCCTGAAGTATAACGCGGGCACCCTTCGTGCATACACAGAGTAGTTGTGCACAACCATTGGTGTGAAGCCTGGACAGCCGCATCCAGGACACCAAGAGCTACAGCCCAGGTGCCTTTTAGTGCACTCAAAACGATGTGAAACTTTGAACACACTTTTCTCAGCACAATTTCTCAAGCGTCCTGTCTGTCTCGTGGAGCTGATTGCTCGGCAACCACTGTGTATATTTTGGTCCTGTTTGTTTTGTAATAAACCTTGTACTATAGTGCAGGTGATGACATTCTTATTTTTTCCAAGATTCTCATTTCTGAATATGTGATTGGAGTGTTAATCATCTCTATACTCAACATCTATTTGGCAGACATGTAAAAAAATGAAAAAATAAGAAGATTTATGCTAAAAGAAATAATTGAAGAATGACTTCACCTGTGGTAGGCATCTGAAGAGTGCGCAGAAAATTAAACCAACAATCTATCATAATTTATAAATTCTGTATGCTCTCCGCGAGCTTTACAAAAGAAAAAAATTATTAACAAAGTAGCTTTGAATGTAGCTGGCTGATATTTTCAAGGCATTAATGTGATGTATATTGGCAACAGTCCACAATTTTCATCAAAATCCTTCAAGAATTAAAAAAGTTTGCTTCGAAAGCCACGTGCCCCCTTAAACCCGTTTAACGACAACCACCGTCGTCACACTTTGCCAGGTGTTTGCACGTGTTACTTGCTGCTGCTATCTAGCACTTCGTTTCAGTCATTATGGCTTCAAAGGGATGCCAGTACAAAGAGGCTTTCAAGCGCAAGGTTACTTTGCTTCCTGAGAGTTAGGAGAACCGAGCAGCATCACGCAATTTGGCACCCCCGAGATGTGTGCGCAATAGTCGTAAACAAAGAAGAGTGATGCAAGAATCTAAGGAAAGCGTTCACTGGCCCCAGGCAAGGATGTTTCTGACAGCATGAATACTCCCTGGCGGAATTCGTAAAGGAGCAACAAATTGTTACCCCTGAAATTATGGAGGGAGAGGCGCTTCGACTAGCAAGCACGTTCAATGTTCCTTGCTTTAGTTTTAAGGCCAGCAGGAGCTGGATAAGCACATTCCTGAAGTGCAAAAAATTTTCGTTTTGTCCCGAGCCTTTACCAAAACCTTCGAAAGCGTACAAAGAGAAGCTGCTTGTCTTCCAGAGGTTCGTGATCAAGCCCTAGCACTCACACGGCTACGCGAATGGCATGATCGGAAACGCTGACCAGACTCCAGTACTTCTTGACATGCCGGATAACTGCATCAAAGCACAGAGCAAGTGCGCATCCTTTCTTTTGGAAACGAGAAGACGAGAGTGACAGCAATAAACTCAACTTCACCTTCACGGGGAAAGGCTGCCAAGCCTAGCATCTGCAGAAGATGTGATAGTGTGGGTGCGCCCAAAAGGATGGATGAAGGCCTAACTGATGCTCGACTGGACCGACACCATATGCTCGTTCCTGTCTCGTTCAGGTGTCATGTCAATGACCGCTTAAAGGAGAAGCATGCGGCCTGCCACACAGATCATTAGATCATCTCCAGTAGTGTAGTAAGGTGCATTTGCTTCCACCTGTACCGGCAACCATGGTCTACAGAAAGCGACACCAGCGCCATCACCACAGCACAAGCGTCATTTGCTGATCCAGCGGCGGACCCCCTGCCATGCCCTGAAACCTTCTACGTAACCTACGCATATAACCGAGCTTACAAGCCGAGTTTACTACAAGTAGCAACTCTGTTACACGCTTGTCTTAACAAACCTGTCAAAGATGGAATAGTATGCACGGAATACAATGACTGGTTGCTAGCGGATAATCACGCCTGGACACCGACACGACAAATCATAAGTCCAGGGACTGCAGACCACCCAAACTGGGTTTACTGCGCTTGAAAGGCACTTCTGCAGACAATGGTGGCGCATTCCTTCAAGAAGTGCTGATACGGTGACTCTATGCACAAGTTTTTGTGTCAGTTTGCAAACTGCGCCCAAGGCGGCAATTTTGGATGGAGGTGGCGCTGGCGTTGCGTTGATCTAGTTTGGGGGCGAGGCTCGCCCCGGCCATGTGTTTTCGCTTTGCTGTTGGTGCTCGCCTGTTCGTCACGTCTGTATTAGCGTATTAGCTCTGTGCTGCTCGCATACATATTTTAGTGGACCGAGTGTCGGTGCGGTTTGTTGACGTGCTGCGCGCCGGGCTGCCGTTCGGGGTATGCTTCGGAAGCGGCAAAGTCCGTGCAGCGGCATTTCTCAAGCGCCGAAGGTTCGGATTGAAGGCTGGAAACCGCGTCCGCGGAAAAACTCAAGGTACGCCATAAACAGGTGACATTCATTTTAGCCTCCAGACATCGACAACTGTTGAACACGTCGTGAACGTCAAACTAAGGACACCGTAAGGCAGGTGGACTCGGAGGGCCGGCGCGGCGCCCCGTATTTTCTCTGACATACCTGAATCTGTCGCAACCAAAGATCAAAGCGGAAAACCACCCAAATGGATGACAGTGGTTCCCACATGTTGGGTCCTGCCAAAATATGGGTCCTTTGCGCATGACTGGCGATCGGTATGAGTGGTGTTAGAAAGCGCCGAAGTCCAGTAGTGAACTAGCTGTGGTTCGCGGTTATGCAGGAATTCAGCAAATGTGACATTTCAATCGTAGAATGTGAAGGCTTCGCCTACCCAGGTTATCTTACAAGCCGAAGACTGGGTGTGCTGTGAGAAGGGTGCAGTAGTCGGCAACTTGTCGGTTGAAGTTAATTCAAGAGGTTTGCTTGTCCCGCCGGTCTACGATAAAAATGGGAATATTCACCCTCAGCGACAACAGAAGAATGTACCATTTATTCGCTACATTTGTTGCTTAAGATCAGCCCTTGGAACAAATTACCTGTTTCCACGTTTCATCCGCAACACTGCCGTGAAAGGGCAGCAGTGTGTTTTGGCACAACCACGGCACAACATCACGGTTGCAGATGATCCCTACCCGGCGCGGTGGCTAAGGCGCGGTCGGCAAGGTCCGGGCCGATTCCCCGGCCACGGCGGCCGCTATTCATAGAGGCGGAAAGCGAAAACACCCCTGTTCGAGATTTGCACATTTAAACCTGGTTCAAAATTATCCGGAGCCCTCCACTACGGCGCGCCTCATCGCCTAGCGTCGGCGCGTTAAACCTTATAAATATAACAAAACTGAGAGTGTGTGCCTATCTGTAGATTGCAAACAAGAAAAATCACCAGAAGAGTAAGCGATGGCTCAGCGGAAAAACTACCACAAGCTTTAAAAAATCGGCAAGGGCTCAAGAAGATAAATGAAGGCTAAACGTTAAAAAATCGGCACAGGGCTACAAGAAGATAAATGAAAGTCTGACCCTAACAAACCTGATTTACAACCAACAAAAAAAAAAGACAACATTCTCATCCGGGAAAAACGTTTATTTCTTTTAGAAACCACATTTATATGCAAAGAAATAAAAAAAAACATTGGTTTAATAATGGTTCAATTTTCTTTCTTAACAGCTAGCTGTTTACAATGATTTTCGTGTCCGCAGTTAAAATACCAAGAATTTTGACGCGGGCTAGCGCGCGTCAGACTTGGTTTAATCGGCTCACGCAGTTTTGTTGGGGTTGTAAATATGTTCTTGTGAAAACGTACCTACTGCATTTGCTTCCCGCATAAATAAAAATGTCAGGCGTCTTTTCGATTCCAAATCATATTGTAGCTTTCCAGTTTTCGTAAGACTGCGGGTAGCTTTAAACATTATTGAGCTATAAGGATCCCATACTGTGGAAATAAATGAAAAAATAAATAAAAGGAACGGAGAGAAGAGAAAGCGAATGTGCAGTGTTTGTTTGCCTTGCCTTTTTTTTTTTCTTAAGTACAACTGTTTCTCGTTATAATGCTAAAAATGAAAGCTTTTGTCACTAAAGCGTAAGAGTAGACGAAGTTGGATTTCTGCAAAGAAGACATTAACGGTGTGCGGTGGTCGTTCACCGGCGCCTTTCCAAGCAAGGGTAGCAGACGACGGCGCATTCAACCTACCTCAGCGCTAGACGCCACCCGCGCCTCCGTGCTGGTCGGGCGACGGCAGCACCGGCCCGCGCCGCTGGTTTGGAAGGCCGGCTTTGCCAACTGACTAATCAAAACGTTGACTCGATGGCAGTGGAGAGACAACTGTCTGCGGTCAGTTGAGAGTGACAAGGAGTATTCTTCCAACTCGGACACACACCTGTAGAACAGGCAATCTGCGAGCTGAACCTGCCACAGTTGCATGGGTTGAACAATAAAACGCCTTCTGCCAACTTTCCACAACTTTCCGTTGGAGTGATAGAATTGGTGTCAAAATACTTTTTCCAATTATCTTACAGTAAAATTTGCTGCACGTTACAACCGGGGTGCATAAGAGCTGTGCGAAAACGATAAAATATCAGTATCCCCCCCCCCTTCCGAAAAAGAAAGGGCTGGGGGCGTAGCAAGGCACTGCAACCTACAGCTTCAACCCCTCACATCATAATTCAACAATCACTTTAGCAACAGAATTAGTACTGATGTTAATCAGTCACAACTGCCGTCCAAAATCTTGAAACACAAGAGCAACCGATTAAAGAAGGTGCAAAAACTGGTACATGAAGTTCCACAGCAAGGAACACGAGTGCACATAGTCATAATAAGAGAGTTGAGAAGAAGTAACCAAAACAAAAAAAAACTTGGTTCACCGCGGGGGCAAGGAGAGAAAAACGGGCGATGACTTGCGGACTGCCAAGCTCCCCACACTGGCAAAGTTGTCCTCCGTCTTCCTCGTGGTTCGACCAGGACACGGCAGCTTCCCGACTGAGTCGCCAACACTCAGCTGCACGACGACTGTGCTCACGAGCTCACTTTCTGGCTTAGTGTTGCCTCAGCTTGACTTCCGTGCTGTCGTCTTGCTCTTGTTTCACATCGTCCGAGATCACGTCGTCGTCCTGCAGAAGAACAAAAGAACATTCGGACGAACCACTGGTGGTGAGCGCAAACATTCGGACGAACCACTGGTGGTGAGCGCAAACTTCCAGCCCGGTAGTTTTACATGGTGCTTGAAGTCATTAAAGGTCTGCTTGAACTTCGAATGTAGCAAAATAAAGAACCGACCATAGCCAACTGAGATTTGCATTTCAAAACCTCAGTACACTGTACTTGCACGACTCTGACGAGCACTTTGCTGCCTCAAAATTTCCGTTCAAAATGGCACAAGCATCGCAATCAGCTTTAGAAACAAACTAAAACAAAATTAAAAGAAAAAAGCAAATGAGCAGCTAGCTCCAGTCGTCACCAGCAATTAATCATGCATTTTTTCGTATTTTCATTTTAGTATTCGCTGTTTTGAATTTCATTCCACATGAAGTGCTTTCAGAGTTCCTCGGCCAACTTACGTATGAATTAAGGATCGACATTTGGTGAAGTTGGTATTGGTTTAACAGATTGAAAGGCAGTGTAGGACGGCATAGGACAAACAAGACAGTGTCGTCTTGCCGTCATCTTTCTCTCGTGTGGCGTCTACTGCTACGATGCCCTTCAAGATGTGTTGACTGAGCCCCCAGTCTGAAGATGAACTCATATGATTTCATCAGGAGGTTTCATCTATGCATAAACTCATCCTACCAGCTGAAGGGAAAGGGATCCCGGACTGCATTACGTGGTTTAAGTATTTGAGAGAACCGTGCACAAAATCAAAGGAAGAAAAAGAAGTGTTCTAGCATTCAGACTGTCAGAAAGGATACTGAATGGCGCTCAGGCTGGATGGTTGGTTTTCAGTGCTAGAAGATGCAGAGCACTATTTTCAATATGTACCAGCGGCTGACGATGATGCCTGCCTTCCCAGGTGTTATGCAGGGGAAAACCCCACAGCTGGCGAAAACATTTACGACCCGGAGTCTCCGCTTTAAAGCAAGCAAAAGGGGGATTTGAAAAGAATTTTTGTAGTGACAACGAACAAGCGTCTGCCAGAAGCTCCAACGAGCACGCGACAAGAAGCTGATCGCATCCCAGCCGTTCATTATCGGGCTCCACTGCGCAAACAACTGACCAACTGGACGAATTGCATACGTCGACTCAACTCCTGGCGCTTTTTTGTCACGTCCTTGAGTTGTAGGGTTAAAATGAGGGATGCAAAGCGATCTTTAGAGGGGAATGAGTAGAAGGGAGCTGAGTAGTGGCTACACTGCACCATTCAAAAGGCAAGCACAACAAGTAGGCTTCCACCGTGTTTGATTTTCAAATGAAAGACTCTGCCCGTAAACGTGGCATCCCCTCCCACTCCCCCCTACAGTAGTCTGAGAACACGCAAATGCGAATGCAGATGCATGCATCAAAACGAACCGCCAAATCACCAACTCATCCTCCCATTCTTTTGTACTGCGCTGGGCGTCGGCTGGTTTGTAATGCGTGTGCAAGAGAAAAACATTCTTTCTGCCATTTTCTAAATTTTTCTCGCCAAAAGTTTGCACCACTGGAAAACAGTGTCAAATAAAAGATTATTTCTGTCATGACTATTTACTGAAACGAACTGCGACGTTGGCTTGTGACGGCCAATCAGACAGCGATGGCTCGGGTGACCCCAGCCCCGCGTAATGGCGGCAAATTCGAAACAAGTGAAGGATGAGCGTGCTCAGTTGTTACGCATCTTTCACTGCAATTTCCGCGCTTCCAACTGCACTTAAGGTGTAATGTTTGGCTCAAATGTACCTGGCCCTATAATCTAAGAATTAGGCATGTACTATAATCTAAAGATGCAACCATTTAACTAACCACTATGGAGCTCTATTGACCCTCCTTGTCTTGCTCGCACCACTTCTTTTACTATGGAGCACTTGATGGCGGATGACATTTCATGACCCCAAACTATGCATGGTTTTGCACGGGTTGCCTGCGTTACTAAAAACACTGCCTACACAGTTGTAGCCGCACTACTCACAGATTTGTCGCTGCCTTCAGACTCGAAGTCTTCTTCTTCCTCCCCCTCCTCAGACCACCAGACCTGGACATCTTCAGCGGCTTCTGAGAGAGTATCTTCGGTGCACAGACTGCTTCCATGGTAAACACCATCAACTGCACAGGGGGAAATGCCCACAGGTCACTGAAACCACTCACTACTGACACCCACAGTAACCGATCAGGGTGGATAGTAGGTTGCAACAAACCGGCTACTGCAATAAATTACAGAAAGCTTATTATATACCCAAGGCATGAACCAAGATATCCAAGTATTTCAAGGGCACCAAACCGAAAAATGCAAGGTTGACGGTTGACACCCAACCACAAAAAAAAAGACCAATTAGGCAGCACAAAATAGGATGTATAATTTAATCAAGGGTTCGCCGAAATGTCGTCTGGTCAGGCATGAGAACTTACAAAAGAAAAGCGAACACTGACCAGCACTGCCTCCGAGCTCTGTGAGTTGCTTATGTTTTGTCTGAGCAACACCTATTTTCTTACGGGGGAAGCCTCTATCAGCAGAACCCATGGCACGGCAATGGGTGCATCGATGTCAGTTACTACGGCCAATCCTAGTTATGGAGGCTTTAGAGGGAGAAGGTTATTGGCAACCTTTCACACCGGCACCTGAGGTTTTTCTGCCGCTACTGTCGACGACTGTTTTTGTATTTTAAAAAGCAAGATGTCCCATGTCGTCTGGACAGCCTCAACACCAGAATGTGCATATACAGCTCACCGTGGAGTTCGAGCAAGACAACATGCTTCCTTTCTTGGAGTTCTTGTTCGCCGCGATGCGGGCGCTCTCTCCTTCTCAGTGTACAGGAAGCCCACACACACGGGTCGTTACCCTCAGTTTTGAATCTTGCCACCCTCTCGGCCACAAGACAGTCCGTTGTGTGTCGTCCTTGATAAAGCGCGCCGTACGCATCTGCTCAGATGACAGTGCACTGAAACGTGAATTAGGAACGATCCGCCGC
This sequence comes from Haemaphysalis longicornis, assembly GCA_013339765.2. Classification (NCBI taxonomy): domain Eukaryota; kingdom Metazoa; phylum Arthropoda; class Arachnida; order Ixodida; family Ixodidae; genus Haemaphysalis; species Haemaphysalis longicornis. Next base: position 151,951,245 of record CM023452.1, on the reverse strand, counting down.
GAACTAATCGCCAATAGCTATCCTAAGCGACTTATTTGCCAAACCAAGAATAAGATACTGCAGCCATCTCCTACGTCCCAGGAATAAGCGAAGCATTGTCGCGCGTCTTTTCAAAATGCGACATGCGCATTGCCCATGTACCGACCAGCAAGCTCCGGAACCGGCTGATGAATGTGAAAGATAAAGTGCCAAGGGAGTCATTTCCTGGAGTGGTATACAAGTTACCATGTACTGACTGCAGTCATGTGTACATTGGTGAAACAGGGAAATTTTCGCGACGACTGAAAGAGCACAAACGTGATGTTAGAAATCATAATCACATGACGAATGCCATTGCGGAGCACGCGCACAAACATTCCCACATGATTGACTGGGAGAACACCGCAATTTTAGCTAAGGAAAACAACACATCACCTCGGCGCCTGCTGGAGTCACTTTTTATCCAATCAACGTCAGCCACAATGAAATGTGGAGGAGGGCGGCTCGAAAGGTTCAACGTTTCTCATAAGACAAATAACAGTTTCCCTCCAGCAACCAATCAAGAATTCGCTTCAAAATTTTTTTATGTGCACCAACAAGCACCATGACCTTCAGATCATCCCACGATACAGTAACAGTTGCTACTGATGCTGGAATTTTTATCATCACAGCCATACAGTGAAACAGGATTGGTAAAGCTTGGCTAGTTTTTTTCTTTTCTGAAGTTAACCATAAAGCGGGGATGTACAAACATAAAATAAATACGCAAAGGAACTTCTGCCGGGCACATGTTTTCAAGAAGGCATGATGAACTTCCTCTCCCAAACGTTATGAAGCAGGTTTTCTCACCCCAATTGGAGGCAAGATTTGCCCATTCCTATCTCAGTCAAAGCTTGTACCTCGCTCGTTGCACAAGTAGTCAGACGGTGTACAGGTGTGAACACGAGAGCTGTCGTCTTTTTTTTACTGCCAGCATCTCTATTATACCTAACAACAGAAAAGGTTTCAAATTAATGGCGCAGTCGGTTAAGCCGTTTTTCACCTTCGACCTTTTTCCTTGCCCACCAGTGGCAAGGAACCATTTCGAATGCCCATTTCAAACACCAAAGTTTAATGAGCCGTAAATTTAGTTCCAAGCAGTGCATCGAGAAACCGATTCTCTTACTGCATTCACCTGGGTTCATACTATTGGAAGATGTAAAGTTTACAGTTCCGTGAATAGCACTGTTTTGTCCGCTGTTCCTCCAACAATGACTAATTATCTCTAATTATCTTGGGAACTAGTTGACCAACTGAAAAAATAGTGGCATATTTGAAATTAGTGATTCGGTGAAAGCACACATGTCATAGTGGACTAGCACTGTTTCATGGCAATTCGTACACAGGCATGCTTTACTTCCATCAGAAGCAATCGAACAATCAATATGCCGGAATCGCATATTTGAAATTAGTGTGAAAAAAGCAGCAGTGAAGTTTCACCGATACTTAAAATTAAGAATAGTTGAGATCCCTGTAAAGAGCACACCGGCGTACCGAGTCACTTAGCAATTAAAAGAATGTTTTACGAGCCCTGTCCCCCTTAACAGTACGGCAATGCCTGGCCATTGAGCTTTGCTAGGCAATCAGCGCAGTCCTTCCTTCTCCATCCTAGCTGTCAGGTATGGCCAATGACGGCATGGAGGTGTGTAGCGCTGCAGTAGCTGCATTAGCCTTCCTTACCTCCCATTTGTCATGTTTCCACTGCAGGATTCAGCTAACTGGATCCTAACTGGAGTGCCTGGTCAGCCGTCAGGACGGCAGGTCTGTGTCCCCGCCGACACCAGCAACTTCGCGCCCAGTTCCGCCTGCATGCCTGCGACAATGGCCACAAAAGCTAACCACGAGTACGCATTCGTCAGGCTTAGCATGCCTGTGAAAACAGTTGCGCATGCATCTGTTAAATGTGGCAGCATATCCCCGCTTTCTGAGGTACTCTTTGCGTTCTGATTTGAACAAAAACACAGTCAGCATGCATCTGCTTCACCCATTCCTCTGCACTGAGGTTTAGTCATGCCGAGCCTGCTCAACATTGTTTCACCACGTCACCGGGTGTGGTCTCAAGAGGTTGCAATAGACAATGATGGCAGTAGAATAGAGCCTGCACCAACAAAACGTGCTCCAGATTAACAACTCTGGCAACATTCCAAGACACGTGCATCAACAAAAAACATACTCACCAACGCTCCTTCCTGAAAGTTCCACTGGAGTCTGCGTGGACACTGCGTGCTGAGAAGCATCATCCCATGGAGCCTGTGAAACAGGGTATACTCTATGAAGATTTTAGCCCATTCTTCAAAATACATCATGCACAGATACGAGGAAAGCGTACATGCTGAGAACCAAAGTGCAAGCTGCCAAACACTTTTTTTATGGAAAGGCAGCATGGTACTCTGCTCTTTACAAATTGGAACGCAAGCCTCATTAATTTCTTACAAAGCGATGTAGCTCACGAAGCAATGGCTGCGTTGGGACCAGCAAATGTTCCTCTTGGCTGCAAGCCCGCATTTCAACGTGCACACTACTGTCATTACAACTGCTTCCAATCAGGCCATTGCTCGTGCACTATTCACTCATCAAGTTCTTGCTGTACAGCGACTTCTCCCGAACTCACGTCTGTGGTGCCACAGAACCACGGGCTTTTAGTCATTCACGAAGTACGCAGCTTCATCTCAATGAAGGTTACATTAGACGTTTTCGCGTACATTTTACGCCAACGAGTGAAGGCAAGGTGCAAAAATTTATAGAAGACCGATCGCTGGGTCCTTCGAAATGCGCCAGCATCACACCCCGAAAGCTGTGAACACTCTGCCGAACGATTTGCTGGCACAGTAGTAACGCACCGTCCGAAGCCCCAACTTGGCCTCCTCTTCCCCTGTCTTTCGGCGAGCCCTCAAAGCCGCCGCCTCTGCTTTGCGAACCTGAGCATAAAGTCTTTGTTGCGCTACGAGTTGAGGGTCGGCCAGACGCGCACTCTCTCTACGCGCACGCCTTTGAGCCGCTTCTGAAGCCCGCAACTCGGCGTTTCTCGCACGCCGTCTGCGAGCCGATTCCGCGCACCGCGCCAACCGCGCTTTGCGTTCTTCCTCCGTTTCACACGCCACTTTTCTCCGCTTAGCGGCCGCTTCGGCTGCCTGACGGGCCTTTCGTTCTTCAGCAGTCTCGGCTTTTCGTCGCCGTCGACCCCACTCCGTTTTCTTTTGCCGCCTAGTCGATGTAGCTGCGTTCATGCTGCGTTCTCGCTGATCGACTCCATTTTATACTACGCATACATGGACAGATAGACACGGCTGAACTGGCTGAACCGGCTGAACTGAACCACTGACCCACTGAACAAGCACTGAACCGCTTTGAACACTTGAATCTAGCAGCAGCGGGCGCGCCACCTGTATCTTTCCGCCTTTCCCTCAGCGCCGCGATTGCAAATATCGCCTCGCGTTTGTTAACAAAAACGCAGTGTCTAGAGTTACGTCCGACGGAACCCAAAATCGAAAACTAGAGTTACGTCCGACGGAACTTTAAGCCAGTTTCTAAAGTTACGTCCGACGGAACTCAGAATTGAAAACTAGGGTTACGTCCGACGTAACTTTAAGCCATTTTCTAGAGTTACGTCCGACTTAACCCAAAATTGAAAACTAGGGTTACGTCAGACGGAACTTTAGGCCGTTTCTAGAGTTACTACGTCCGACGGAACCCAAAATTGAAAACTAGAGTTACGTCCGACGGAACTTTAAACTGGTTTCTAGAGTTACTTCTGACGGAACCCCAAATTGAAAACTAAAGTTACGTTCCGCGCGTGTCCTGCGGCCGGAACAGAGCCCCGGCCGTCGTCGTCGCTTGAGCGGTCTGTGCCCAGCTGAAAAAAACCATTGGCCGACCAATTGGTCCAATTTTCCACCCAATGGGTCCAAATGGAATCCCAATGGGTCCAAATGGAAACCCAATTGGACCAATTGGCCCTATTGGAGCGATCCGAATTGGGCCCATTGGGGCCCATTGGCTCGATTAGGATGGCCAGTTGGCCCAATTGGACCCATTGGCTCCAACTATAAAGTTAATACTACTGACTGCTCCAACATGATGACCCAATCGGGGAGCCAATTTGGATAGTATTTGGATAGTATTCAATTACGACATCAATTGGCTGAAATTTAATTCTCTCTCTCACTCTTAATTTGAAACCTTCAGAATGTTCAGAACTTCAACCTTTACAAATGTATATTTATGAGGCAATTAAGTTTGATATTACAATCAGCAATTCAAGATAAAGTCCTTAAAAAAACATAACAAGCAAACACTAAAGAAAACTTTCCGACACGAGTAGCAAAATTGTTTTGAAATAAACCCCCGATCCAATCCAATCGAATCCAATCCATAGACGGACAGTGAAGAAGTGGTATTCAACGTGGTGTTGGCGGTGTAGGTTGTAGGCGTGTTGGTCGGTTGCACACGCAGTCTTCTCTGACTGCATTGGACTTTAAGGTGGTCTGCAAGAGTGTAAGAAGTGGCGACGATGATGTCGCACACCCATAGCAGTGTGTTTCAAGATGCATCTTTACGCTGAACGCCGCTAAGCCTCGCACCGAAGGAAGCGTGTCTCTGTTTATGTGAGTATACTGTTTATATGTGAGGTTTCCTTGCCATTTTCACTCCTCATAGCGTGAGCGGTGTTATTAAGAATTAATTTGTCTGCCTAAATATATTTCAGGGCTGTTCATGTTACGACTGACGGGTTCACGACATCGCCGCGCAGCGCAGTTCGCCATGCATGGGAACGTGTTGAAGAGGTGAGCTCAAGCCACTCAACATTTCAGTGCCTTGTTGTTTTAATTTACATGCGAAACTGCGGTGTATTATAAAGTTAACCCATGGTTCGCTTTTGCCACTCACTCTGTGAAGGTCTGGCCAGCCTGCGGCGAGCGGAGCACGGCATGGACAATGGCCTGTGATAAATGCTTAAACGACGAACTGTCTGCATGCTGTGTATACAAACAGAGCAATAAGGATATTCATTCATTCCAAGAGTTCTTGTATTTGTGATACAGACCAACGCACTGCAGCGGCAGCTCAGATGGAGTGGCTGCGGCAGTGGGATAGAACAAACTAAAAGTGCAACAAGTTGGCGGCCATTGGGAAGACCTATTGGCGTTCCAATGGGTCGGCCAATAGGTCGCCCAATTGGCCGGCCAATTGGTACGCCAATGGGTGCCTAAAACATTATTGGCCGACCAATTGGTCGCCAATTGGGCCGACCTATTAGAACGCCAATAGGTCGGCCAATGGTTTTTTTTCGGCTGGGTGTACGCTCCGAGCACAGGATAGTTAGACGGAGATGGAAAGCTCGAGTGACTTGTACGCACTTGGAGCTACTGTCTAACTTTTCGAAGTTTTTCCTTATTCATTCCAATGTAAATAGTTGTATAGAACGTCTTCGTTTCCCTTCATCAAATCCAAACACCTCGAGTTCGTCATTCGACCGCCATCTATCCGAGAACTTAAACCTCATCGCCCCGCGAGCCTCCTGCCAAATCAACTGGAGCCCCGGACGATTGGGTTCCTGATCGGCACCGGACTTCAGGGAAACGAACATCACAATCTTTACTAGGGCAACACTTTTTTTTTCTTTAATGCAGAATGCCACCCAGGCCAGTAGTCAGGGGGGCCAGGGCCCCCCTCATCCCCCCTTTCCCTCCTCAGGAAATTTTGATTGGGGGCGTGGGTGTTCTCCAGCAGGGCTCCCGCCATGCTGCTGCACCAAGAAACTTGCCTGCAGCTGCTCACCATGTGCAATACTAAGCAAGTCTTTCCGTGGCAGTGTCTTAACGGCGCCTGAGCATATCGGCCGAAGGACCGTAAGCGACACGGAACCATCACAAAAGAGCAGAGGACGCCGCACCCGGTAGTCGGCGCCCGCTATCAGAGAAGGGTGTCTGCGCTTCAGACTTCTTCAGCCCCCCGCGTACTAGCACCAGCCGCGGCAGACAGCCTTGTAGCAGCTTCCTTAAAAAATGTGCTTTCAAATTCGCCGACAAGTAAATAACAAACCGAAAGATCAGAACAATTATCTCCGCACATTTATAAAGTTTACTGAGTGGTTTCCCATCACTGCATGCCCACCTATGTAATCTCCGTAAAATGTACAGCAAAAATTAAGCTTGGGTGCTTTTAATGCCTGGACGAATATGTGCGAACCATTTCCTTCAAGAGAAAATTTCAGCTTTTCACTTCAATATCATTTTGCTGGCATCTGAATATAAAGTGACTGTTTGCTCCATATCACAAATGGGCGTAAAAACCACCCACTCTGCCCACAATAGCGACGTTGATAAAATACGTTTTTCATTAATCAGCCAGATCAGTTAACTAAAATGTATCGACATTTTTTATTCTGTGACGAATAAAGGAGTACCAGGACATTCGCTTTATTATCACTAATCAATTATTTATTATTAGTGGTAGGTAATTGATCGATTAACCTTCCGATTAATCGATTAATGCTTTAGTCCCGATTAATTGTTTTAACCAGTTCAAGCTTCTGAACAACAGAAAGAAAAATGTCATGTTGAAATTATACGCAAGCATGTCGAGTATCATACTCGTGTTCAAATACCGCCTTACGTCAAGACAGAAAACGATGCCAGTATGCGAAAAGATGGCAGTGATTAAAACCGAAAACACACGAAAAAATAGCTACTCAATAATATTTCATCGACAACTCTTATCTCAACTCGTGTATCTTCATGCCACAGGGCAAAATTTCAAATAAAAACTACAAATATACATGGTGCAAAAAACGACCAGTGGGCGATTATAATACCGTTTTGCTGTTGTATAAACTATTTCTGTAGTAAGAAAAGCGCGATTAATTGGCGCCATCGGCACTCATGGCGGGCGCTGATGTTCCTGTTTCTAGAAAAAATGTGAGTGACGAACGAGCTGATAAGCGTCGCGTCCGCATCATGCGCCGTGATGATGACGTACTTACCTCATCCGGAATGTGTCTGAACAAGTGTATGAGCATATTGATCTGATATATGTACTACTACATAATTATTTTTGGTCATTTTTTTCTAAAAAAAACCCCACAACGAATAATCCATGCATAATCGAATTAATCGATGCCAATTAATCGGGTTGAAATATTAACTGACACCCAACCCTATTAATTACTCTCGAACCATGTAAATTGGTTCAAGAGTCTTCCTTTAGTTTTCAATTTTGGGTTCCGTCGGACGTAACTCTAGAAACGGGCCTAAAGTTCCGTCGGACGTACCCTAGTTTTCAATTTTGGGTTACGTCGGACGTAACTCTAGAAACTGGCTTAAAGTTACGTCGGACGTAACCCTAGTTTTCAATTCTGAGTTCCGTCGGACGTAACTTTAGAAACTGGCTTAAAGTTCCGTCGGACGTAACTCTAGTTTTCGATTTTGGGTTCCGTCGGACGGAACTCTAGACACTGCGTAAAAAAATCACGGGGCTGCTCAGAACTTTCTAAGAATGTGAAGTTGAAAGCGGCAAATGCGCTCATACAGGGTGTTGCGACGATAATTGGAACACTTTAAAACTTTTTCCTGAGCGAACCGCCACTCTGTTCGCGCTCAAACTTGCCACGAAGGTCGCAATTTGTGGTCTATTTTGTTTGACACCGGGAACACGATGGTACTTACCTGGGTATTCTGAAAATAAATAAAAACGATTTTCGCCTATGGAAAAATGGCAGCTGATTTGGACGAGCGAGCCAGCGCAGTATGGGAACCAACCATGCAGAGTGAAACGCATGTATTGGGATTCACGTACGGAGCCAAATGGTGCAGCAGACGATCAGAAAATGCACCTAGAAATGAGATAACAGACGATCAGAAAACCCGGTTTTCGGGCTCGCACGTCCAAATCGCCGCCATTTCCCATAGGCGAAAATCGTTTTTATTTATTTTCAGGATAAACAGGTAAGTCCGTCGTTGTTCCCGGTGTCAAACAAAATAGACCACAAAATGCGACCTTCGTGTGAAGTTTGAGCGCGAACAGAGCGGCGGTTCGCTCAGGAAAAAATTTTAAAGTGTTTGCAATTACCGTCGCAACACGTACACTCACTGCGCCAAGGAGATGATCCGCAAAAGCAAAGTCGCTAAATTGTTCTACTCATTCGCCATCGCCAAAAAAATTACACCATCTCCCCGAAGGGAACTATGTGGTGATGCAAAGCATCTCGGAGTTCCCTTTATTTTCACTTGTGTTCTGTCGCACACCTTGCAGATGTGTCCGAAGCTCCGGTCCAGGAACTCGCGCTTGAAGCGTTCGCCGGCGCCGACCGTCGGCATGCGGCTAAAAGGAGGAAATTATTCCACGTTTTGATTGGCTCCTGAAACCAACGTTAGTAGAATCACGGCCGCTGGATGAGAGCGCACGCAAGTACGCCTTTCATCCAGCGGCCGTGGTAGAATAAACTCAGTTTCAAAGCTTCGCCGGAGGGGCGGTCCGCGTGGCGGTCGCGAGAACTAGCGGCGGGCCGCCGCTTTAGCCGACCGCGGCGGGCCTCCCTGTTCTGTGGCGGGCCGCTGCGCAGACGTACCGCGGCAGTTTTCTAGTACTGCTATTGCTAAACTTAAACATCAATCATCTTTCCAGTCGACTAGCTTAAACGTCTTCGTCCTTCTAGTCGACGTTACCGCATCACATTTGTGCACTGTTTAAGTGGAAATGCGTTGGGTCGCCTGTATGCACTGACCTGCACGCGCAGCTCATTGGCTAGCTAAGAATCGACGGTCGGCCTATATTTTAAGTGTCTACATTGCGTTTAATTTCATGTACAGCCAAGCCAATTACAATTTCAGCGTAGTTTTTATAACTACTGCGCCGTCTTACCTCGACCAAAAACGACCCAACGAGTTTGTGAAAGCAGTGCCTTTTAAGTGCTTTTATGTCCACGCGGCGCAGTTTTTCTGAATCTCGTCGGTGCGAGGTCCCGTTAACCAGCTTCTGATGTAGAGTTCCTATGCTAAACTTTTATATCCACCGGGCTGGTCCCACCTCATCTCGCCTTTGTGCACTCTGTGGTGCATACGAACATTAGATCACCAAAATGAAAGTTCGCTTCACAGTTCTGACACTCAGTTCATCTGTGACAAACGCACTCAAATTTTGTGAGTTCACATTAAAGCTTGAATCCGCAATTTAAAGGTGCTCATGGTACGCCGGAATTCATAACGATCTTTGATCGCCATTATGATGTCTTGAACTCAAGAAATCCGTTCAGCTGGTCATACAAGACACCTCTCCGAAAAGCGAACAGGCTTCAATTAAGACTTTTTTTTTGTTGAAAAGGCTGAATTGTACATAAAGGCCCGTTCACACTGCGACGAAAGCGACGAGAATTCTGTCGCTTTGTCGCGCGACGACAAAAATTGGTCCCGAACATTCGCCAAAAACGGTCGTCGCGCGACAAAGCGACGGAATTTCCGTCGCTTTCGTCGCAAGTGTGAACGGGCCTTTACATGACTCAAGGATGCACAAAAGAAATCAGTGTTTGAGGGCCCCAAGAACACTGTATTTGCAGGACTCCTTATATTATGCACGGTGTCAGCACCTTTTGATGGGTTTGTGGCGACGGGAAGCTGCCGAATTCGCTCACGCTCAAGATGTCTCAATACCACATCGAAACATTTTTTTGGTTGCGTAAAAAAGAAAGGGCGGCTAAAAGAACAGCCCTATTGCGTGTCCATTTACAGCTGCCTACAAGCGTGTCACGATTTAGCCCCGCCTTCGTGAACCTGGTAGGGTATGGATACCCTCCAGCCGAGAGACGACATGCAGCGTGCTGGTTGTGACGGTACTGACCGCGAGCAAGCCGTGCTCGGCGGTGTTTATTCTATTCCCCGGCCACCCACAATGTTGCCCACCGAGCCTTGTGTGGGCCACTGAACTAAGCGGCCAACGAATATCACGGTTGGGGGGGCGCCACACACTTGTAACACCCCTCACCCTCAAGTTTGTTTGTCCACACAAACACAAAAAACTTCCACCTGTCACCCCGGCGAGTAGCGATCCGGCGGTCTCCGCAGTCTCACACACTCCGCCTGAGAACAGGTGTCGAAGCAGTTGTGGCAGCATTGGGTGCCGCCTGTGTCACTCTCGCACCAGCTGTCAGCCTTGCAGGTGTCCACCGGACTTGCCCGTGGTGCCACGGTGGCGCGAGTAGCACCAGCCCCTGGTGCTGTGCGGGCAGCGGTGCGGTGTAGTTGGCTCCCCTGCCTGCTGGCTTCCTGAAGGGCGGCTGAGGTTGCCAGGCGAGGCCTCACATGGTCAGCAATGCCGGTGCCACGTGGTCCCGTCCGACATGCGGACGAGCAGCGACGACGGCACTGGCAGGAGAGACCACGTGCCCGGCAGACCAGGTGGACCAGGCCGGAAGTTCCTGGCGAAGAACCGGAGGCCCAGACTCCGACAAGGGCCCAGGACGGCAACCTCGGTCAGCCGCCAGCTTCTGCTTGAGCTGCTTCAGGAGCGCTGTGGACCGGAGGTCTGGATGCAACACGCCCAACGGTGTCTTCACCATCCGGCCCAACAGGTGCTCGCAGGGGGCACGGCCAACAGCAGGTGTTGGCACAGTGCCAACACCACGGCACGGCTCGTGACGTAATGGGGTGTGGTCCGGTTACTGGACCATGACGCGGGCAACCTGCGTCCTGAAATCCCCAGCCTTGCTCTTCTTGAGCCTTGTCCTTGACAGTTTGCACCACCCGCTCGGCAGCATCATTCGACGCAGGGTGGTACGGCGGAACCATCATCCGACGGATTCCGTTCTTCGTCAGCCAGGCCGGGTACTCCTCACTTGGCGAAAGCGGGACCGTTGTCGGACACGATGACGTCCGGCAACCCCTGGCTGCGAAAACTTGCCGCAGCGCCCGCACATGGTTGCTCCTGCCGAGGGAGTGGTGACCGGCAGCACCTCCACCAACTTGGAGAAGGCATCCACCATACCAGAAGTAGTGTAGTGACCCTTGAAGGGTCCCTCGTAATCTACGTGCAGGCGGGACCAGGGTCCTCTCCGGGAACGGCCAGGGGGTGATCTCCACATGGCGCGAGGCTCGCTGGTTCTCCTGGCAAGACTTGGCAGCTCTGCAACCATGCGAGCAATGTCCTGGTCCAGGCCAGGCCACCAAACGTGGGACCGGGCCACCATCTTGGGTCTTCTCCACGCCTGGATGACCCGCGTGCAGCAACTGCAGGACCCTGGAGCGCAGGCTCCGTGGAATCATGTCGCGAAATTCATGTCCCTCCTTGACGGGTTTTCTTGCCGCTCGCCATTTTTGGGCCGAGAGGAAGCGTACCGCGTAGCGAAGGAATGTTTTCGCCGCCATTGTCTCACCCGGGTCAGGCTGGCCATGTGTTTCGGGGAAAGGAGGTGGGCGAGAGTGCCGCGGCCTACGGAAGGCTGCGCCCCTGCGAATGCCCGAAGACGCGCGTGACCGGTGGACTGTTGTGCGTGGTGCAGAGCGGGCTTGGCGGGGAGAATGGGCTGAGAACTGGTGGGTGCCGGACGTACGGCCGGGGACGCGGCGTCGGCCTTGAGGGCTGTGCTGGGGAGACCGAGCGACGACGGCGGTGACTCCGGGCGCCCGAAGATCGCTTCGAGGAGGCGAAAGTGCGCGGCCGGAGTTCACCCAAATTGCGTCGCTGATGAGCGGCGCCCCAACCACAGACGACCGACAGCCTCCGTCACCCCGGCGAGACCATCAGCCGGACCGCAGCTAAGATGTTCTCCCCTTCTTCACCTTTCCCTCGACTCTTCCTATTCATCTTCTGTGTTGCATTTCTCTAAGCGGACGGCACCGGCTTCTTATCCGCCTCCTTCAGTGCACCACGCTGTATGTGTTTCTAGCGGGCCTATTGTTAGTAGTTGGGGAAAGCTTCCAACCCCCCGCCTATTGTACACTCTACTGTCCCCTTCATTTACTGTCGCCTCCTCTTCGGGCTCGTAACGGCGTGTACCGTTTCTTTCATTGTGAGTAATGTACTTCGTGTCGGTTTCTTGGCAGCTCTGACCCCAACGGGGTGTAAACTGCAGTGTGTTATTAACTCGTCAAACCTTCTGTCTGTCTGTTTTGAATTTCCTGTGAATGTGAAGTAAATGCCCGTTGTTTTGAAACTGTTTTCCCGTTCCCCTCTCGTGCCTCACGCCAGCGGCCAATCAGGCGTGGACCTATCGCCGGTTAGCAGGTCCGAACCACATCCTTTATTCGTATCCAGGGGGGTTTGTCGCTCCTCCGGTCCGAGGCATCGCCCACTAAATTACTGCCTCGCTTGATTTTGTGACAAATCACCACCCTGGAACCCCACAGCAGGCAGCCCTGCTGCAGGCTCATCAAGGCGGCCTTGTGGCTGTACGTCCGCTCAGCCAACTCCTCCCCTCGGGACACCGCCTTGACCACCTGCGACAGGACTGGGTACCGGCTGGTCGCCTGCGACACTGCCGATCTGGACAGCACCTATCCGGGTAAGCGTGCTCCTGCATGAACACTTCGGCAGGTTCAGGAACAGCAGCAGGCACCTCCGGCAGGGGCAGTCGGCTAAGGGTGTCAGCAGGTGCCAGGTCCTTTCCCGGACGGTAGACCAGCCGGTAACTGTAGGCCGCGAGCCTCAAGGACCCAGCGCACCACTCGAGGCGATGCCTGCACTGGACCGCCTTGTCAGGCCCCAGCAGTCCCAGCAGCGGCTTGTGGTCCGTGACCGCCTCGAACTTTCGGCCCCACAGGTACTGGTGGAAGCGCTCGACCCCGAACATGAGGGCCAGGCCTTCCTTGTCCAGCTGGCTGTACCGCTGTTCTGCAGCATGAAGCCGACGGGACGCAAACGATACAGGGCGTTCCTGGCCATTCTTCTCCCGGTGGGCCAGGACAGCTCCCGCACCGTACAGCGACGCAACTACAGTCAGGACGACAGGCTTGGCCGGATCGAAGTGCACCAGCACCGGATCCTTGGTGATCAGCTCCTTCCTCCTGGAAGGCCCAGTCCTGCTCCTTCCTCGAGATGGACTGCTGTCCATCTCGAAGCAGAAGATGGAGCGGCTGCAGATGCGACGACAGGTTCGGCAGGAAGCTCCTGTAGAAGTTTACGAGGCCGAGGTAGCTCTGCAGCTCCTTCTTGTTCTGGGGCTTGGGCGCCTTGAGCACAGCCTCAACTTTGCGGGGTGCCGGGGCCAGGCCAGCCTGCGAAATGACGTGGCCCAGGTACTCAACGCTGGGGGCCAAGAAAACGCACTTCTCCAGCTTGAGCTTCAGCCCGGCATCCTGCAATCGTGCGAGGACGTTGTGTAGGTTCTGCAGGTGGTCCTCGTCGTCTGTACCGGTCACCAGGATGTCGTCCAAGTACACCGCCACGTGCCTCATGCCCCTGAACAGGTTGTCCATCTCCCTCTGGAAAATGGCAGGAGCTGAGGCCACGCCGAACGGTAGGCGCGTGTCTGGAAGAGTCCCAGCGTTGTAGATATGGTGACATACTTCCGGGACGACTACTGGAGCACCAGCTGCTGGTACGCATCTCTGAGGTCGAGCTTGGTGAACTTTTGTCCCCCGGACAGCGCCGACCAGAGATCTTCAATACGTGGAAGCGGGTACGTCTCGACCGTAGCGACAGGATTGATGGTGACCTTGAAGTCCCCGCAGATCCTTACACTGCCGTCTTGCTTCAGGACTGGCACGATGGGAGCGGCCCACTCCGAAGATTTGACGGGCACCAGGATCTCGTCTCGCTGCAGCCGTTGCAGCGCCTAGGTGACCCCGTCCTTCAAGGCGAAATCGGGGCCGGACTCCCTCTGGCACATGAATGCTTGCCGCAGTGCCGGTGAATGTGCCCACGCCGGGCTGGAACAGGGCCTTGAACTTGGTCAGGAGGCTCGGGACGTCTTCCAACACCTGCACTGCTTCCTGGTACTCCGGCAGCCGCACGCCCAACGCCTCGATCCAGTTCCGGCCCAGCAGCGTCCGGCCCTTGGTCAGGTACAGGGGGAGGATGGCCTCCCTGTCGCCAAGGCGGACGCTGACCTGGGCTTGACCCCCCGACTTGGGCGAGCTGTCCGGAGTAGCTGCGCAGCATGACGCCCGACGCCTCGACGGACACGCCGGGGAAAAGGTGCGCTTGAAGGCTTTCCCGGCCATGACCGACACACTGGCCCCTGTGTCCAGCTCCATGGAGATGGGGCGCCCGCAGACTTCGACAGTGAGCATATACGGTGGCACAGACGACTGAAGTATGTCCGTGTGCCACATGTCGAAAATCTGCGGGTCTTCGGCCACGACGTGAAGCCTAGCCGTTGCACCCGAAGCTGCTGCCGCACGCCCCCGCCGCCTACCCTTGCGCCGGCTCCCTTGGCCGTGGGCTGGCGCGGAACCTGTGCTCGACGCCGGCTGCTGCTTCCGCCCGTCCGCCGTCGTCCCCCCTCGGCACGCCCGAGCAATGTGCCCAGTTCTTTTCCCCACGCAAAGCACTCCGCTAATGCGAACTGGCACTGTGAGGGGGGGTGGGGGGGGTGGCCACCACCGCAGCGACAAACGTTGGCAGCGACTGCACCTGCCATGCCGTGTCGCCATCTTGTTCACCGCCGCCTCCGTCGACGGTGAGCCGGCCGCACGCGCTATCTCGCCCGCGTCCTTGGCCGCAGCATCCATCGCCAGCGCTGCCTTCACGGCGTCGTCCAGCGAGGGGTCAGGAAGCTCCAGGAGTCGCGTCTGCATGGCGGGGTCGTTGATGCCGCAGACGAAACGGTCCCGGAGCAGCGAGTCGAGCTGCTCCCCGAAGGCGCAGCCGCTCGCCAACCCTCGCAGCGCTGCGACGAACTGCCCGAGCGTCTCTCCGTCTCGGCGGCTCCGGTTGTTGAAGCGGAAGCGCTCCATTAACGTCGACGGAGCCGGGCTGAAGTGTGAGCGCAGCGTGGCGAGCAGCTCACCCAGCGACTTTATTTGTGCGGCGTGGCCGGCTTGAGCAGGTCGAGCAGGAGAGCGAAGACGCGGGTCCCGCAGCTGGCCAGGAAGATGTCGCGCTGTTTCGCCTCGGGTGTGTCGTTCGCCCGGAAAAACACGCCGACTTGTTCCTCGTAGACCGGCCAGGCGGACCCTTCACCCTCGAACGGCTCGAGCCTCCCGTACAGCGGCATGGCGTAATGGCGGCTGGCTTGAGGGGGCGGTGTCTCGGCGGCGGCGCTCTCGGTGGCTTCGGCCACTCCGCGGGCTTCTTCCCTCGTCGCCAGTGTCACGATTTAGCCCCGCGTTCGTGAACCTGGGAGGGTAGGGGTACCCTCCAGCCGAGAGACGACATGCAGCGTGCTGGTGGTGACGGTGACTGACCGCGAGCAGCCGTGCTCGCCGCAGCGTTGCCAGATTGAAAAGAGGCTGCGACACCAGCTTCCTGCCAAAATTTCACCAGATTTCACCAGCAACATGGAGGAAAGAATATTCAGGAGAGCGAGCGGCCGGAGACGGCGTTGCTTTCGGCGTGCCGCGCGCCGTCGACCACCGCTAGGGTGGCTAGGGGCGCTCCGCGCCTGCGCTGTCGCCGCAGCCCTCAGACCGGACGAAACGTAGAACTGGTAGAACTTGGAAGGCTATGGGTGCACGCGCGTTCGGTGGAATCAGCGCGGAGGTTCTGACGTGTTTTTTTTAAAACAGTGAGAGAGTGCATTTCGTCAAGGACCAGCATGTGAGGAAGATGGCGAAAAGAAGAACTGATGCGCACTGTTTTGACCAGGCTGTCACGCCGGCTATCAGGGCGCTCCAAAGGCGTATTTGTTCGCCGCCCCAAGAGACGAAGAGGTTCGAAAAAAGTGGAAGCGCAATTTGCGCCGGCAGGAGAGAGAGACAAAGCTTTTTTATCGAGCTTTTAGGTGGGGTGGTTCCTCATTTCAGGTAACCATGTGCCGTCCCGGCTCGACTGGCCCTCTCGACCAGCAGAAGTTGATCTTGAGAAAGGGAGCTGGAACGCAGTATGTCCCACTGCTCAGGAGTAGGGGAAGGAAAAGGAGGTGGGATGTCTGGGTTCTTGACGCACTCCCATATTATGTGCCATAGAGTGCCTGGTTGAGTACAGAATTTACATTGTGCGTCGAATTGTGTGGGAAATAACAGATGCATCCTGACTGAATGGGCAAACGTATTTGTAACTATTAGGACAAACCCCTCACAGAATCGTCGGCTGCAGTGTGCGAGCTCCACTTTGTGTACAGGCCGTTCTGCACCGGTTTGTGCTAAACATGGAGAACGCGTTCACTGAATGTTTCAGTGTTCTTGAGCTTCATTGGGATAGCATCCTTGACATTTTGAGTGTGGTGAAGGCTAAGCAGCGGTGGGAACTTGAGTGCAGTGATCATTGTAAGGCTGTTGCGGCAGAGGTGCGTTTTACCTCACGACCCGCATTCACTTCTGCATCAAAAGCATCAACAGAAGCAATGCAAAAAGACGGCAATCTGCAAAGTATGCTAAACTAGGTAAATGCCCGTAGTACTGGACCAAATTTCGAAATAAACTGACAGCACGCTGAATCTGTTCTATCTCGTTCACTGTATGTATATTATAAAAATTGTAATCGGGTTTGAAAAAGGTGAAGCTGGGTCATTATATAGCTGTACACAACTTTGCTTAACATGTAGCATTGCATGTAAGTGTTAACATTAGTTACTGTTCTTTTTTTATAGTAATTATAACAAGAAATAACTACAAAATAATTTGCCTTTCGCCTGATAGCACCCTTGATCTCTGAAAAATAGTAAAGACTCCATACCATATTGGCAAACAAGCAGAAGTTAGTTTCGTTTTGTGCTATGCGGCGGGTCTAATCTTCCTTTTAGGAGATTAGGTGACAGTTAATTGACATTCAGAAGCGTCCGCGCCAGATATAAAGCTCGGGGTGAATCAAAATCGTGGATAGCGGAACTAAAGTGCCTGCAACCAGAACGGCTCACCACATCGAGGTCACAGGTCTTGTGCTCGACCTGGAGCAGCAGTAAGTAAAGCAAAAATTACATTTGGCCGTTTAGAATCTTGCTTAGCTTCTGAATGCCTTTGAAAGCCGAAAGAGAACGCGAGAACATCATCGTGCAAGGCCAGACGCGTAGTCTCACTGCGCCAGACCAGCTGCGAAAGGGCGCAGTCGCGCCACCTCGCGGTGTCGACGCCAACCGGAGTGGCTCGGCGCCGCCGCTCGGGACACTCCCTTATTCTAGTTCACTCTACCCGTAGCATCCCAATGCACCCAATGCATTGCGAAAAGTGTGGAGGAAGTCACGTGATTTTTCTTGAGCCCATAGACAATGTTGCTTACTTGTTTACAACTGCGGCTGCCAAATTGGGGCAAAAAGAACGGACAAATTTTTTAAGGCACTTGGTATGTGGCTGACTCGCTACGCTTGCAAAACCAGCGCAGTCGCTACGACAAACGTTTTTAGATTAGGTCAGTTTGAAAAACTCCGTCGTCGGAGGCGGCCTTAACTCGTACCCAGGCCGCAGCAGCGCTTACGTCGCGTCGAGATCGGCGGAGCAAGCCGCTGCCGCCGCCGGCGACCTGCCTGGAAAATCCCCTTCGCTCAGCGATGGCAAGAGCCACAGTTCGTTCTTTGCTCAATTTGTGTTTCTTCGTTGTGAATGGAAGTGAAATTTATCGCTGCTGTGACGTAGCGCGCAAGACCGCAGTGCTGTACGAGCCAAAACAATGCTCCCGTCGTCTGCGTTCGCCACCCCGCGAGCCTGTTGCTATGAGCGACGACAAACGCTACAGTCGCTATGAGGTTGGTCGACATGTTAACACGTTCCAAAAAGGAAAGCTATTGTATAGCGCTTTTTCTAACAGTATTTTGAAGTTCTTACTGCCACCACCTGTGACACCTAAGGCTGATTCAGCTGGAGAGCACTTCTCTGTGGGCAGCAAGTTCTATGGTGGGTCCTCAGTGGCAAGGCTCAGCAAAACAAAAACCCTTTCTGATGTAAGGATGATCCTCTGCCAGGTGAGTGCAAGGGTAGAGATTGCTTGACCTTTGTACGATAATGCCTTAATCACGACTAAGTTCAGTTAGGTTGTCCTCAACATTTCAGAGAAGTGCAGAGCAAAAAAATGTTTTGAAGAACGACTTAGAAATACTGATGGCCAGTGAGCGGCCAGAATGTTACGCGCCTCTCTTAACTCCCAAACTCAAATGTCAGCTTAAAACAACTGAAAAATACCTTAATTTAAAGAGTAGCACCCCTATTAAAACGTTCATAACATGATTAGGCTCTACGTAAAGCAGTACTGAGACGAAATATTGTAACGGCGAAAGTGAGCACTGGGGTTTGTAGCAATGAAGGAAAGCACTTTATTGAGAGGGTGAACTTGTGCCCGTAAGTCCGCTGTCAACCGCTAGCTACAGCGTCCACCGAAAACTGCTCCTTCGTCTTTCTCATTCGCCTTTTTTCTCAGCTGCTGGCTTCAACGTCCTCACTTCGAATACTGGGTGTGGCCGCTGGGTCTGTCTGGCAATGATGATAATAATGCCGTGGCATTACTCCCCCTCCCGGAAACGGCATTGCCCCGATGCCGGATGGTTTGTTCCTTGCTATTCCAGCCTACCAGTCTGGAAAACGTCTGGAAAACATAAAGGCAAACCAGATACGTTCAGTCAGGCTGGGACTTGGTCTGAGCGAAAGTAATTACATGCGTGCCACATGTATGATCTCTGGGGTAGGGCCGCTGTCTCGATGAGCACGCTGCTGTTGCCTTGAGTTCTACCTCGTAGTTTACATCAGATACGCGACGAAGGGACTTGATAAGGGCCGACGTATCAGCGGAGAAGCTTTTCCGAAAGCCCACGGCGACGGACGGTGTCCACACCCAAACAAGGTCCCCAGCTAGATATTCAGGATTGCGTCGTCCCTGGTTGGTATCTTTGGGCGTCGACTGTTTGTTGCCTTAGAATGCTGAGTCGGGCAAGCTGACGAGCTTCTTCAGCGCGCTGCGTGATATCTTCCACGGCATTGCGGGTCTAACGTCGGTGTGATCTATGGGAAGCATAGCGTCCAGTGTAGTGGTCCACCGGGCGTCCGTAAACAAGTTTAAACGGGGTGAGTCAAGTTGTTTCATGCGTAGCCGTATTATATGCGAAGGTAGCGTAAGGTAGAATTTCGTCCAAATTCCTGTGTTCTAAATCGACGTACATGGACAACATATCGGCGATGGTCCTGTTGAGGCCGCTCCGTGAGCCCGTTAGTTGAGGGTGATATGCCGTGCTTTTACGATGCTCGCAATTAGTTAGCCTAAGGACGTTTTCCGTGAAGGAAGCAGTGAAGGCGGTGCCCCGATCTGTAATGACAGTGGTAGGTGCGCCGTGTTGCAGAACGACGTTCTCTACGAAGAATTTGGCGACTTCTACGGCGGTTCCTCGAAAAAGAGCCTTCGTTTCGGCATATCGTGTTAAGTAGTCAGTGGCTACAATAATCCCATTTGTTTCCCCAGAGACGATGTTGGAAATGGCCCCAAGTAGATCCATTCCAACCTGCCTGAATGGCGTGTCGGAGGGTATGAAGTGGGTGAAGCATTCCGGGTGGTTTTACGGGAGGTGTCTTCCTGGCGCTGGCAATCGCGGCACTGTCCTCGTAATGTCTTACCGATTGAAGAAGGTTCGGCCAAAACTACTTCTAGGTGGATCTGTAGTGCAAATGTGCGACTCACGCCGAGATTGCCGGCTGAAGGCTCATCGTGACAGGCTTGCAGGATTTCCGCCCGTAGCACAGTTGGCACGACAAGGAGAAATTTCTCCTGGCTATATCATAGTTCCGTCTACACAGCACATTGTTCCGCAGGCGTACGCTTGTTACATTCCTAAGGAAGGGACGCGGCACGGTGGAGTTCCTGCCGCGCAGATGCTCGATGAGTGGCCGTAGCTCGGCGTCCTGCAGTCTGGTGTACAGCCATGTCAGTGGTGGCGGAGCACTCCGAGAACGGGATGTCCTCTTCTGATTCACGTGTGTCGGATGAAATCGGCGCCCGGCGATAAACAGTCTGCATCGGTATGTTTCCTTCCCGACTTGTATACGAGCAGCAATGTCGTACTCTTGGAGCGTAGGCTCTAACGATCGAGCGAGTCGTCCAGATGGTCCTTTAGGTTGGCCAGCCAACATAAGAGTTGATTGATTGTAGGGTTTAACGCGCCGACGCAACGCAGGCGATGAGGCGCGCCGTAGTGGAGGCCTCCAGATTAATTATTGACCGACCTGGGGATCTTTATCGTGCGCCGAAATCTCGTACACACGGGCGTTTTTGCTTTTCGCCTCCATCAGAAAAGCGGGGACGCCGCGGCCGGGATCGAGCCCGCGACCTCGTGCTCAGCAGCGCAAAGCCTTAGCCACTGAGCCCACGCGGCGGGTGAACATAAGGAGTAATGATCGCTTACCGCCCTGAAAGGGTGAACCGTACAGGTTGTGGGGCGGAATTTGGTTATGGCCCCGATCACCGCTAGACATTCCTTTTCCGTTGCAGAGTAATTCGTCTCGGCTATTGAAAGCGTGCGACTGTCGTATATGTGATAACTTTTTCTGTCCCCTGCTGGCCATTGCACTAGGATAGCGCCAATTCCAACATTTGCTGGCATCAGTTTGGATTTCTGTCTCGCTAGAGTCGTCGAAGTGGGCCAAGATGGTGCGTTCTGAAGGCGGGTACGTAGCTATACTCGAATGCCGCTTGCTGCTCCCCTGGTCCAAATGAATAGCACATCGTTTTTGGTAAGGCGCGTTAATGGTTCGGCAATCTTGGAGAACCCTTCCACGAAAACGTCTGTATACGCGCAACAGGCACTAAGAAGCGCCGTATCGCCTTGTAGGTGGGCAGTGGAAAGCACCCGCACAGCAGCTGTTTTGTCGGGATCGGGTCCGACGCCTTGGAAGCCTGACAACGTGTCCAAAAATTTGTTCTTTGAACCCGAGATGGCCTTTTCAGGCTTGAATAGTTAGATCTGCAGAACAGAGAGCTTCCAGAACGCATCTCAGTCGCAGAAGGTGCTCCTCAATGAACTGGAAAAAACGACCACGTCGTCTAAGTAAACCCGACAAGTCTGTGGTCCATCATCCGTTGGAAGGTTGCAGGGGCGGAACAAAAGCATAACCAGACTTCAAATCTAAGGATTAGAAGAATTTAGCATCATAGGAGGCGGTCTAACGTGTCGTCATTGCGAGGAAGCAGGTAGACGGCTCGTTTTGTCGCCGATGTAATTGCGGTAGTCACGCAAAACGAAGCGTATTGTCTTTTTCTTTACTAGAACTACGGGAGAGGCCCACGCGCTCTTAGACGATGAATAACATTATCATCGAGCATCTGCTTTCACCTGACTCTTGATGATTTCCCTTTCCCTTGGCGCCACCCTGTAGGGTTGCTGGCGCACTGGCCTGACAGATTCATCCGTGAAGACGTGAAGATGCGATGCTTCGCGATAGGTGTCCGGCGCACTTTAGATGACGTGGCAAAGCAGTCGGAAAATTCTTAGACGAGGGACTTCAATGCCCTCCTTTTGAGCGGTTGGGAGTTCGCGGCTTGATCTCAACGGGTATGCACAGTAGTCCGCTGCCAGTGGATCAGATCGCGTCGTTTCCAGAGCGCCTCACCTGCGTTACGTCAGCGATGTCTTCAATGAACCCCGAGTGGCGGTGCCTTTGCGAGGTGCCGAGCGCTCGTTGGCAAATTAGTGAGCAATTGACAGGTGTACATCCGCGTTGTAGCCTCACTAATCCTCTTGCTATGCAGATGCCTTTCTCTATGAGCAACCGGATGTTACCTTCGGCAATAGCAGCACAATCGTGGAATGCATCGCTTTTAACATTCACGAGTACGCTAGTGCGAGATGGTAGCGTGACATCGTCGTCAACGATGCGCAACCGCCTTGTCGCGCTCGTCTTCCACATGACTGGCAATGGTAGAAAAGCTAATTTTAGATTTCTCCACGTCGATAATTTGCTCCGTTGGTAAAAAGGAAGTCCATGCCTAGAATTAGGTTTCCCGAACACTCCGGAAGCACAATGAATGCACTTGACATAGGTGAAGCCGTGAATCTTGATTCGGGCAGTGCACCAACATGAGTAATCAAGTGCCTCCAGCTGTACGAATTTGAAGGGCCAGACCAGGGGGTCAGAACTTTCTTTAAAGTAGCGGCGAGAGTTTTGAATGGTCAGCGAATGGTCAGCGAAAGCTGACCATTTTCTTGTCGTCGTCGTCGTGGTCGTCGCAGTGGAGGATGTTGGCGGTTAGCGACGTCAGCGGCCCTCACCTCCGGAAGTCGCTGCCCTCAGTTTTCACCCGGTTCTCAGGGCTACCAGCTAGGGGCGACTGCATGGTAGAACCTGGCGCGACACTTGGACTCAGGGATCTGCATCGGGTGGGAGGAGACGGTGACCGGGACTCACGACGTATGGGAGGAAACATGTTCTGTTGCCCGGCGATGTACTCCTGAGTGATGGTTTGTGTTTAATGGCGCAAGGCCGACGAGGGCAAAGAGCGCCAGAGAAGTTACTTAATGAAAGAAGTGATTACCACAAAAGGTAGCTATAAAATGTGTAAACTGGACATAGTAAGATCAATAAGGATAATGGTGATGGCTGGTGTATAGGGCCAGATGGGATTACGCATGATAGGAAATGAGGTTTAAAAAACTTCACGTCTGACAAATACTTAAAACACGCGTTTTCACAGAAACCATGGCCATCGTCACCCAGAAATAACGATGGGTGTAGGGGAATATGTTGTCTGTACAGTTCTCTGGAAGTGTTTGTGTCGTGTGTGTGTCAAGTGCCTTGCATTGTATGAGTATGTGGACTACGGATAGGCCCTCCCCACACCTGCTGAACAGGGGTCTTGAGAGATCCCGTGAGGCAGGTGCGAGTGCGTTACATGCGTATGGCCTATCCGTAACCTAGCTAAGGTAACTTCAATGTGCCTGTTGTGTGAGTCAGTAGTGTATTGTCCCAAGTGGTGGTTTTATTACGTGTAGTTTTGTTGTCTGGTCTGTTCGCTCCAGTCTGCTTGCCCAGTTTTACGAGTTGTTGTCTAATGTGTGGCTTGAGGTCTGTGTAAGGTAGTGTTGCCATGTCGACTGTGTTTCGGAGTGCAGCATTGGCGGCCATTTCATCCGCCACTTCATTACCGCCATGCCAGAGTGGCCTGGCACCCATCACACAGTCACCCCCAAGGTTTGAAGAATAAGCTACCATAATCGTTTTGAAGACAAGATTAATGACATGGTTTTTTGATGACTTTCCGGATGATAATGCACGGACGACGCTCAACGAATCTGTATAAATGACGGATGTAGGAATATGATGTTCAACTATGTGACTTACAACCAGAAATATGCCATATGCCTCTGCCGTAAAAATACTTGTATTAACATTCATTGTTCTACATACTTCGAAATTGGGACCATGGGCAGCACAAGACACTGCAGTGAACGTTTTAGATGCATCACTGAAGAACTCTGCAGCCCTGTATTTATTCTGCAGATGCATGAAATGCTGCAAAATCCCACTTCTTGGTGTCCTGTTCTTATTGTATTGTACGAAAGACAAGTCACATGCTACAGGACGAAGATGCCATGGTGCTACAAGATCAGTGTGAGATGATTTGAATGTGTCTAAGAAGGAGACCTCATGAATAGTCACCTCGTCCCTCACTCTCTGCGAGAAAGGAACAGCAATGGATGGGCGGTTTAAAAAGAGTTTAGTTGTGGACGTATCATTAAAAACCGGTTTAAAGGGATGGTTATTCATTGATGAGATTTTGGAGGCATATAGGAGGTCAACATAAGTTCGCTGGTACGCTAAGCACCATTTGTCGCACTCTGCATAAAGACTGTGGACAGGACTGGTACGGAACGCCCCACAAGACAGGCGAAGCCCTAAGTGAAGCACTGGGTCGAGCATTTTAAGTGCTGTTTTTGTGGCTGACCATACACAACGCTTCCGTAGTCCAACCGTGACCCTACCAACGCGGCATAAAGTCGAAGCAGGAGTTGTTTGTCTGCACCGTACGATTGGTGAGACAAGACTTTTAGAATATTCATTGTTTTTAGGCATTTTTGTTTAAGTCGTTTTATGTGGGGTATGAATGAGAGTTTCTCGTCAAACACCACACCCAAAAACTTGTGTTCTCTTTTTACTGGAATCGAGTCACCAAAGAGTTTTACGTCGGGATCGGGCAGGATGCCCCGCCTTTTTGAGAATACAACGCAGGTACTTTTAGAAGGATTAAGTTTAAATCCATTTTCATCTGCCCAGCGAGAAAGTTTATTTACCCCAAGCTGGACCTGACGTTCACAAATGGATATGTTACATGATTTGAAAGATATTTGAACGTCATCTACATACATCAAGCAGGATATGGTTGGCGGCAGTGCCTTTCGGAGAGAGTTCATCTTAGCTATAAACAAGGTGCAGCTCAATACGCCACCTTGAGGCACGCCATTCTCCTGCACGTGAACATTTGAAAGTGCCGAACCGACCCTGACACGAAATGTTCGTGAAGACATGTAACTACAAAGAGTGTTCAGCATGTTACCCGAGATACCAAAAGCTTTTAGGTCTCTAAGAATGCCGTAGCGCCATGCTGTATCATATGCCTTTTCAATGTCAAAAAATACTGTCATACAGTATTGCTTATGAATGAATGCATCCTTTATGTAGGCCTCTAGAGAAACCAGTTGATCATTTGTGCATCGCCCCGCCCGGAAGCCTGCCTGGCAGCTCTCGAGAAGACCGTTGTACTCAAGAAAGTACACGAGCCTACGGTTTATCATCTTCTCGAGGAGCTTGCACAGGCAGCTTGTCAAAGCAATGGGCCGGTAACTGGAAGGAGAGGAAGAGTCCTTCCCTTCTTTTAGGAAAGCCACTACTATGGCCTCCCTCCAAGAGCGAGGAATGTGCCCCGAAAGCCAAATCTTGTTATATAGGTGGAGGAGTGTTAGAAGAGTGTCTGAGTGTAGGTGCTGTATCATTGTATATGTGATGTTGTCTGGGCCTGGAGCTGAGGGTTTACAAGTGCTCAAAGCGGTCCTCAGCTCATGAAGTGAAAACTCCGAGTTATAAGAGGAGGTTGACTTATCATTATCAAGTAAAGACTTCTTTTCAGCCATTGTTTGTGTTTAATGAAAGTGCTAGTGTAGTGTGCTGAACTGGACACGTGTTGGAAGTGTTGTGCGAGTGTGTTAGCCTGGTCTTCCAGTTTGTCCCCTGTCGTACTAACCAGGGGCAGGCTGTGTGTCTGTTGTCCTTTTAGTTTGTGTATTCGTGTCCAGACTTTGCGAGAGTCAGTGTAAGAGTTTATGGATGTTACGAATGAGCGCCAACTCTCTCGTTTTGCCTCACGGCGCACACGTTTTCCCATCGCCTTAGCCCTTTTGAACAATAAAAGGTTTCCCGACGTGGGGTACCGGCGCAGGATACCCCACGCCTTGTTCTGGGCCTCTCGCGCCCGCCTACAGTCCTCATTCCACCACGGCCTCCTCTGGTTGCGCGGGGCACCAGAGACGTGGGGAATGGACTTTTCGGCGGCGTCGAGGATGTGCGCCGTGAGGAGTTGGGTAGCTTCTTCGACGTGTAGGTGTCCTATGGATGTGTGGTGTAGTTTGGATGTCTCTGTAAATGTATTCCAGTTAGCTCGTGCTTCATTGAACCTATTATGGGAAGATGGACTGCATGGGCCTTTACCTATGTATGTGAGTGAGGTGGGGAAGTGGTCACTACCGTATGGGTCAGTGCCCACAGCCCACTCGAGGAGAGGAAAGAGAACTGCGGAGCCAATCGCCAAGTCAAGACATGAGTATGTGTTGTGACCTATGTTATGGTATGTAGGCTGTTTATTGTTGAAAAGGCATGCTCCAGAAGATGTAAGGAATTTTTCTATCAGGCGACCTCGGGCATCCGTTCTGGAAGAGCCCCAAAGAGAGTTGTGAGCATTAAGGTCGCCTGTAAGGATGTATGGTTCGGGCAGCTGGTCAACCAGCGCCTCGAAGTCGGAGCTCGTAAGTGAAACATCAGGAGGAATGTATATGGAGCATACCGTTATCAACCTATTAAATATTATTAAGCGTATTGCTACAGCCTCAAGGATAGTGTTCAAGGTGACAGGGTGGCATGCTAAGGATTTCCGGACGATTATGGCCACACCGCCAGAAGAGTGTGTGCAGCCATCCCTGTCTTTCCTGTATACCAGGTAACTATTCAAGAAATTTGTGTGTTTAGAATTCAAATGTGTTTCCTGAACACACATTACACTTGGCTGATTGGTATGCAGAATCTCATACACGTCATCAAGATTATTCAGAAGGCCTCTGCAGTTCCATTGAACAATATTTTCTCTTCCCATTATTTAGTGTGAGAGCTACTGGAGTGTGCATGTTTATGTGTCGTCTTTCGGGGCTGTGACTCTTGGATTGGGCTTTTTGGGCGGCCTGTCTGAAGGCTTGGACGTCGGAGGCCGCTCCTTGCGCTGCGTTGCAGGCAAGAACGGCACGACGTCCATCTCGTCGTCCGATGTCCTGGGTGTGCCCGTCGAACCGGGCCCCCCGGACTTGGCCCCCCTTCGGGGGCCCTTCGTTTGACCCGCCACCGCCGGTGGTGTCGGAGGCACCAGAAGTGGCACGGGCGGTGCGGTGGCGGTGGGAGCCGGTGCGGGGCTCGTGGTGTCCATGGCACACTCCAACGCACTGGACGATGGGGAGGCACGGACGGGAGCGGCACCGGTCCCGACGGAAAAGGTTGCCACCACAACCGCTGCTGCCTCAGCAAGCGGCGTGGTGGCGGGTTGGGCTGCCAGAGGCAACCCAGGGGGGGGGGCGGGGGCGGGACCAGGTCCGACTCGCGGTACTGGGTCCCCGCCGAAACTAGACGCCGCTCCGCCCCCCGGCGAGCTGCGTCGGCATACCTCCCCAGGGGGAAAGAGGCGAACCTCTTTCGCGCCTCCGGGAAGGTAAGATTCTCAGTCACTTTAACCTTGATGATCTCCTTCTCCTGTTTGAATTTCTCGCATGTTCTAGAGTAGGCCCCGTGGGGTCCCTTGCAGTTAGCACAGATGAGGTTTGCGATGGGCAGTTGTCAGATGCATGATCATGTTGTGCACACTTGGCGCATGTTAGTCGACCACGACAAGCATTAGTGCCATGTCCAAACCGCTGACACTTGTAGCAGCGGCGTGGGTTCGGCACGTAGGTTCGGACCGGACATCTCAGGAAACCTGCGCTGACCGGCTCAGGAAGTGTTGAGCGGTCAAATGTCAAGATTATGTGTTTAGTAGCTATTATTTGGTCGTTTCGGCGTATCGTGATTCGCCGCACTGCTGTCACGCCCTGATCGCGAAGGCCGTCAAGCAGATCTGCTTCAGTCTCATTTATTAGATCTCTATCAGAGATGACGCCCTGGCAGCTATTCAGACTGCGATGGGGCGTGATCTTGATGTCAACATCGACCATGCGCGTTTGCTTCAAGAGGTTACAGGATTGTTGTTTGTTTTGGACTTCAATTAGGACTTCTCCGGTTGTGAGCTTTTTAGCCTTGTACGATTTGCCTACAAGGCTTTCAAGAAACTTGGAAATGAGAAAGACAGACTGGGAAGTGACAGGGTTTTGATTTATCTAGGGATTCCATTACCAGGAAGCGCGAGAAATTATCAGGCTTTGGAATGGAGATCGAAGACAAAGGAGGAAAAGATACTTCGGTGCGGCCCCTTTTCAGGGACCGATCACGTTTGGAGGGGGGTTTGAAAATGCCATTGATACATTGGAAAGCAGGGAGACGGGGGTACTTTCTTCCACAACCTTACCCTGATAGCTGAGGAGGTCCCGGAGCTCCCTGCCTGGTAAACAGACAGGGAGCCCATCCGCCGGAGCTTGACCTGGGCTCCGACGGCCACCGTTCGTGGTTTCTAACCCACCACCTATAAACACATTGCCACGGTTGGATCCAGCGTATGTTTGGGGGCTCGGGGTCCGCGGTATCGCCAGTACCGTCACCAAGATTGCTCAAGGTGCCCCGTGCGGGGATTTGCCAAAGTGATACCATCCCCGCCTGGGCTCTTGCAGAGTGAATGGTGCCTCAGCTCCCAGGTCACTGGCTGGTTTCTTTGGTTCATAGGTGCGTGGGTCTGCTGGGATGGCCGGTTGTGGAAAGAATGCTTCAGCGGCGGCCACCTCAAATTCTTCTGGCGTCAGGTTAAGGCCATTTGTATGTTGAGTGCAGTGTTTTGTCTTGTGCTTGCCGGAGATGGTTCAGTGGGTTTGCCATACCTTGCGAGTGCTGGTGCGCTTGACAAAGGTTTCGCAGTATTCAAACCACCTCGAACGGGCAAGCTGCTTGGCATATCGGCGAGGCTGAGCAGTTTTGTTGCGCACTCGATCCCCGTATTGCCTGCCATTGGCCAGGTAGATTTTGTGAAGGCTCTTCCGTGTCGTCCATAAGTTCAGTAAGTGCTCATCCGGCGTAGGAGCTGACTCGTCTACCATTAGATGCCGTGTGGCCTCCTGTGCCGCCATTATTTTTGAGTCAGTCAATTAGCTCCAAAGATAATTAGAGATAATTAGCCATTTTTGTTCGAATGGACAAGTGTTGGTCATAAAACAGTAATCTTTATATTTTCTAACAATGAGCCCTGGTGAATGCAATAATCGGAGCAGTCTTTTTTTATGCATCGTTTGGAATTAATTTTACAGCTCATTTAACTTTGGTGGCACCAGTGGCAAGGAAAAAGTTTGAGTGCCCATTTCAATCACAAAAGTTTAACGAGCTGTAAAATTAGTTCCACGCGATGCATAAAAAAACTGCTTCAATTATTCCATTCGCCACGGTTCATAGTACTAGAAAATATAAAGACTAGTTTTATGACCAACGCTCTTTTGTCTATTGTTTGACTGAAAATGGCTAATTATCTCTTATTATCGTGGGAGCTAATTGACTCACTCAAAAAATCATGGCATATTTGAAATCAGAGGGGAAAAAGCAGCAAGGCTGACACGTTTCACATAGTTTACTTGCAAATTAAAAGAAGTTGTTGTTTTAAGACCAGTGCCCCCTTCAGGAAATTTTTTACTGTGTCTGTTTGTATATTATGTCATTCTGCTTTTATTTTCTTTTTGCTGCCCTGCTCTGCTGTTTGTGTTGTTGGGGGTGGGAGCACCACCAAGCAGCCTTTTTTTCCAGAAATAGACTACAACTTCAAAAGGGGCATATTGTCACGAAGCTAAGGACGACGCAGTTGTCTTGAAGGAGAAACAAGTTTATGGGAGCAAACTTGTGCTCCCCTAACAACTCAAAAGAATACAGAGGCGGCGAAGCAGTGGTCAACAAAGTGACTTGCGCAGGCGAGTGTCGTCGAATCGAATGCCGCAGCGTCTGTTCTGCAAGCTTTTATCTTTCAGCGCGAGTGTTTCTGGAACATCGAGAACATTGTAGATCACACAAGATTATTCTGGGCTAGCGACGTTAGGGCGAAACAGTCTGCTTATCTGAATGTTATAGCCCGTGCAGCATAAAAATAAGGAATGGAAGACGCTCTTTGCTTGGAACGCAGGTAACACAGCCGGGCGTGGCCCGGCAGTAAAAACAAACAATAAATAAGCAAAACCATACATAGTTAGCGGCAATATTTTTAAAATTTTTGCAAGGTGATCATTTACTTTTTGTCAGCACATAAATAACATCAAGGATAAAAAACCAATAAATAGTTGTATAAAACCAAGTGTAAACAGGTACACGAGTCACTTGTTGCAAAAGGAGAGGCTCGACTAGCGGCATCAACAACACCAACTCAGATGTGGCGTTCTTTTGTCCACAGCTTCCGTTGAGAAAGAGAAAAACTAGCAGCCACAATGCACAATTTCGCAAGTCCTTTACGGATCTTCCTGATTCTTCTTGATCACATTTACTTTTATGTCTTGCAGTTCCTTAATGGCGTCGATGACCTTGTTGTGGCACTGCTGCATCAGTTCAAGGTGCTCGTCGTAGCAGGCCTGGAAAGATCACTTCGTCTTACAATGAACTCCGTCCAAACAGTCATTAAAGGAGCCATGAAGAGAAAACACAAGTTTGGTTCATTCAAAAGATTGTCTCGTTAGAATCATACTGACACCACTTTTAACGTAAACTTCGCTCAAATAAGCTACATAATTAGGAAAATGGTCATGCGACCCACCAGCTCATTTCCCGCAACAGAACTGTGATGTCACATGGGCTAAGCTCTGCGATTGGCGGAGGCTGGCAGAAGCAGACGCAAATTAGGTAGAGCTTACAAACTAGACGAACGAGCGATTTGCGCTTAAATTTAGGGCACATTCTTTACAAAGCAATAAGAATGATGGGACAAACAGTGGAAGTTACGAAAGCACATGTAAACATAGAAGTACTGATGCGTTCTGCTGTTCGTACTGCGCACAGCATGCTTTGGTTTAGCTGCACAGCACTACGGGGCTTGGGGTTGTCTCAGACGACACTGGCCGATTGACGCAAGCAACGGTGTCTTACGTGACCCCATTTGTCGAGCGAGCACTGTTTCAGGGAACGAATATTTTCTCCCAGAATAAAAACAGGCCAGGTTTAAATGCGGGCAAAAACAAACCAAACGCTTGCCACGGTATGGTGGCGCCATCTAGGTTACGGAACGTAAAGAAACGCGGGAACAAACCAACACCGCTACAGGGTGGAGACAACCTTTGAACGGTCCCGTGCCGCCGCAATTGGGCCAACGGGCTCAACGCGTTATTCTTTTCGTTTCCCACGAGACCTAGCAACGCGAAACAGAAAATATGATTCAAACTTCTTCAGTAAACCGCGTTGCGGCGATAATTTTAGCGCGGTTTTGACACAATGGCTTGCTTCGGCGGCGAGCGAGCAACCGAACATGGCGGCGCCAGCGTTACGTGTCTCTGCCCTGTACGGCGGATGCGTGAAGGAAGGTACGTTAAAGTCCTTTCAAGTTTAAATTGTGTCTGCATGGCCCCTTTAGCCTTGCGATATGGAACGCCCCTTGCTATGAGACATCCTCGTACTCTAGGCTGCAGAGCGGTCGGTTCCCGTGATGTCACTTGGGACACGAAAACGCACGATTGAGCGGGAAAATCAAAATTTTAACCTAAATTGTTTAATTTCTCAGTGAATAAAGCACCGTTTGTATCCGGACAAGCGCTGGGGGCACTATAAAACACGAAATCTTTCGAATAAAACCAACTTGCATTTTCTCTTCATGGCTCCTTTAAACAAACATTACCTAGGAACAATTTTAAAGCAGCCACCACAAGTTGGAAGTTCCCACCAAAACACGTTATAAACGTCCACTCATTCATCCAATGTGACAAGTACTGCAAGCGAAGTGGATCCAAACTGCTGCAATACAAGTATCTAAGCGAACGGCCATTTCATATGTGCCACAGTAATAGTTTCATGGCCTGAAGCTAGGTCAGCTATGAGGTATATAAGATGGTAGGGACTGCCTGGACAGCCTGTCGGGACAGCCTGTCCAGTACGTGTTCCATTTTATGACCAAACAATAAAGCCTGGTTTGTCGACATTGCCTGCCTTCGACTGC
The DNA here is from genome assembly GCA_013339765.2 of Haemaphysalis longicornis. NCBI lineage: Eukaryota > Metazoa > Arthropoda > Arachnida > Ixodida > Ixodidae > Haemaphysalis > Haemaphysalis longicornis. The sequence continues at coordinate 151,919,667 of CM023452.1, read as the reverse complement.
ATCATTGGCACCTCCCAGTAAGCCAAACAAACTCTCCCCGGCGTCCCCGCGACGCCATGGTGGGGATTGTGGCTTTGGTTCTTGTGTTCTAGCTCGCTAGCCAGGTAATACGGTCCATTTGTAGCCGCAACCACCACATTCTAACGCCCAAAGTGCCCACAAAACCAAAGGAAACCGCCGCTGCCTCCAGATTTTCACATTCAAAATTCTTCCTCTTGTCACTAAGAATGAGCGTCCCTTTCCGCTGCTGCTAGCAGTTGTTTACTACGGGAGTTGGTTGAACTGGAGGACTAGGTTGAACTCCTTACTGTTCCGAACAGTCAACGCTAACCAGTGACATGAATGACGACCCCAAACTGCACTCGAAAATGAAAGTTGAGACAATTTTAAATAATGTTCATATAGTCGCCACTTTTGAAAATAGGCAGTTATTGGTATTTAGACACAAATACCAAGATAAGCATTTATAAGTACTAATTCATGCTCTTATATCAAAGTGGGGCAATAGCATACCTGCCAACCTAACAGCATGGAAATTCGGGAGACCGCATCAGGGGGTGGGGTGGGTAGTTAGTTTAGTATTACGAAATTACTTAGACTGGAGAGTGACACGAGAAAGGAGAAGAGTGTTTATTCTGAGTTGCTTTGTTCTTGCAACATAAAAAAACTACTCCTGGTTCTTGTAGTGGAGAACGCCAAACATTACTTTTGAAGGGAACCTTTTCCATCGCCTTCTTTTGGTTATGGTAAGGAGCGCGTCTCATGGCCGGCCTTTTTACGCTATAAACAACATACCGGCAGCGTTCGTTGCACAGATACGTGCTACGGACAGCGGTGAAAGTGGCAACTGACGATGCGGTTGCACAGCCCACTCAGATTGTGCCTTCACAGGAGGCCCAACGCTGATCCAGTCCCTCAGGGACTTCGTTTCCGCCAAGGACATTTAACTCAGCCAGATGAGGCACCTTAAGATGCTCTTCAGAAAGATTCATGGTAGCTTCGCGTGCGGCAAGCAAAGCTGACCGACTGTGGCTTTTCTGGAAATAAGTTGTAGCATGGCCTTTCTTGCATGCGAATAAAATGTTTTGATGTCTGTTCTTTTTCACAACACGCCTATAACAATATCCAAGTCCCAAGGAAATCCCATTGTTATTAACGATAATTGTTACAAGTGGACTAGAGTGTGTATGTATATTTTTACAAGTTTAGACTGTTTTTCTGCTGTTTGCTCTTATCCTGAAGCAGCATTTCAGTCCACATTGCAAGTGGCAAGTGAACATTTGATGTTAGTGAGTGGTCTGTAGCCACTTTCTTAGTCCCATTTTGAGGACTGTTTTGTTTCCCTGATATGAACCAACAAGGCCAAACACTTCCCTTGCTGCCAAAAGCCTGCTTGAATATGATAACGAGGCATTTACACATAAGGAGCCTTGCATACACAAATGTTAGCACATGCGCACATTGTAAAAACGCAAACAAGCACTTAAAAACATCCTCTTTGATGGCAATGCAATAGTAACCGCTTCTTGGCATCTGCCACAGCCTTGGCCTGCTCACTTGACACGGACATGGTCTTGAGCTCCAGGTCCGCGCACCTCCTGGAGAGCTCAGCGTACTTTTCGCCGAACTCCTGAGGCCGCTTGCGCTTGTCCTGGGATAAGAAGACACGGGACGAAAACAGGCTGTTGTCTTGATCTTTGTCAACGAGCCTGCAATAACTTTAGCCGATGGCGAATTGGCCGCAAGTGGACGAGATAACGTAAATAGCGGAAAGGTTTTTTAGGCCAGATTTGCACGCTGGCAACAGTAGGAAAGGAAGCAGTACTGAAAGAAAACTAGCTTGACTGATGAGGTGCCATCAGTAATAAGGAGGAAGTGGAGAATGCGCTTAGAACAGGGGAGAGGCTGCAGGTGATGACATAACAATCGACCACCAAAGGATCGAGGCGGCATTGTCCGAGGAAAGATTGCAAAATTATTTTTTTAAAGCCAAGAAAACCACTAATATAATTATGATTCACAAGGCTGGACAATTGAAATACAACTGAAACATTTAACAGCTTAAGCTGTTAACATACTAGATTACTCACACTTGATCATGTTTTATCAATCGGGCACCAGAGTGGAGTTATGTTATAAACCCTTTTGCACAAAATTTTACACAATGCTGGACAAATCGCCCAAGCAGTCAAAGCTCCAGAAACAGACAAAGAAATTGATCAGCTCGTGGAATGCTCATTTGAGCCAGAGCTCTTCAAGGGGATTGACAAAAAGCGTGCTGGGGAGCAGTACGTGAAGGAAGCATTTCCTTTTGTGGAACCAGAGGAGCTAAATGCCAAATTCCATTACGTGCCCTTGCCCAAGCTTCTTTCCATGCTTTGCAATATCCCGGACGTAGCAGCAAATCTTGCTACACTGCAAGTTGAGGAAGACGCGCCCAGGATTCTCAAAGACTACACAGATGGTCTGATATACAGGGAGCACCTGCGAGCTTTGTTACCGGAAGGAAGTGCACACACAATTTTGATCTTGCTCTACACAGACGAAATTGATGTGGTGAACCCGTTGGGAGCAAAGCGAGGTATCCACAAGCTTCTTGCTGTGTACTGCAGCCTGCTAAATATCCATCCAAAGTACAGGTCGCAGTTGCACAGTATTTACTTGCTGATGCTCGTAAAGTATGTCCATGTGCAGTCTTATAGACTGGATACCGTGCTGCAACCAGTGGTGGATGACTTGAGGCAACTTTTTGATCAAGGCCTCAGATTTAACTTCGAAGGAGCTGAGAAGCATGCCCGAGTGCTGCTATTCAGTTTCTGTGGAGATAACCTGTCGATGAACCACCTGGGAGGCTTTTCATGCGGTTTTAGTGGTGGCCGTGTTTGCAGGTTTTGTATGGTGTCAGCAAAACAACTGGCGTTAAAGACCTCTGAACACATGTGCCAACTACGCACAGCTGCTAGACATCGAGTTCATTTGCAAGCTGTAGCTGTAAACAGCAAAGCAAACAAGCGTCTATATGGAGTCAAAGAAGCATCTGTGCTTCTCCAGCTGCCATATTTTGACGTGACCCGCCAACTTCCCCCTGACATAATGCATGATATGTTGGAGGGAGGAGCTGAATGTGTCCTCCGCCAGGTACTGAGGTCACTAATGGAAATGGGCTTTCCTCTCTAGGCGAGACCTGGATGCAGTGTCATCATTTGAGTATGGCCCAAATGACTCGAAAAACAAGCCTGTGCAAGTCAATATATCATTTTTGACGAGCCAGGCAGCACTCAAAGGAACAGCAGTCGAGCAGGTGGTGCCTGTTAAGGTTCCTTCCGCTAATCCTGGGTAATCAGATTCCTCAAGAAAATGAGGACTGGGAGCTCCTTCTCCATTATCGAGAGATCATTGACATTGTTTTTGCGCTGGAAATGCCAGCAGAGCGCCTTGCATACCTGAACGTGCTTGTGCAAACTTTCCTAGAAGAGTTTGCACAGGGATACGGTTCCAGGACAGTCACCCCAAAGCAGCACTACAGGGTGCATTATGCAAGGTTTGTGCAGGAAAGCGGGCCCCTGAAGCAGTTCTGGTGTATGAAGTTTGAGGCAAAGCACCAACACTTTAAGAAGTTGGTGACTTGTGTGAAGAACTTCAAGAACTTCACATATACGCTGTCAATGAGGCATCAGCCAAAGCAGAGCCATCAACTTCACAGTTTCCAGCTGTATGAAGGCCTTCAGAGGGGGGCAAGCAATGCGGTGGACTGGGCAACACTTCCACCGTGTGCTAAGGAGGCCTTGCCTATCACAGTACATGAGGTCAAGCAAGCCACTTTGGATCACTGCAAGTACAGGCAAGGCAGTGTACTGGTTGGACAAGCTGGAGACACTCCTGAGTGTAACGAGATAGAGCGTCTTCTTGTTGCAAATGGCAGGCTCTTTGTTTTGGCAAGAATTCTTCTTGTGAGCCATTTTGACCGGCACAGGTTTTGTTATTACCTCAAGCGCTCAGAACTGCAGCTGCATGAGGCCGGAGAGCAGTTTAAACATTGCCTGCTGGACCTGTACAATGGTTCTGTTGTTGTGCCTAAATGAGAGTTGTTGTAAATTAACTGACATAGTAAGTTCTGCGTTGTGCGTTGGAGATGCCACTGAGTATGCACTTTTGCCAAGCTTTATTTACCTGCTTATGTTCTGTTTTCGATGTACAGTCAAAGAAAGATTCTAAAAGGTGAAAATGCTAGCTTTTGCTGCAGCTCATAGCACCAATACCTGCTAACAGCTCCTGGTGGAAACAGCGTAGCGATCTGTCAATCCGATGGCAGGGTCACTGCTGGCCAATCTCCAGGGCTTGTGATTTCGCAGTTTTTGTAAATAGCTGTGGCCAGGTATTGTGTTCACCCTGACCCAAACTAACCTATTGTACAGGATTACTTTCTGCTGAAGAGTTGCGATTTGTACGTTTGCAACAATGACTTGTAGCCACTTCTGGTGCACCCCACCACCTTTTTGCTGTGAATGAAAGGTTATGCTCTCATTTTTGCACTTTCCTCATGGCATTAAATTTCTCGCATAGAAATAGTATTTTTTTGTTGATGGTCATTATAATTTATAACCTTCAGTTTGCCCCCGATTAATTTGCTTAAATGTTTCACAACACACATCTGAGGGAAAATCACCTTGTAAAAATGGCAGCCTGGCTGCTTTGCACACATACACATTCAGGGATGTGAGAGTGTACAGCCCACAGTAGATCAGCAATATAAATGCTTGCAGATTCTTTTTTTTGCGATGATATGCCCTTTGGCATAACTACCGATTGAAACAGCTCACCAGCCATAGTGGCTCAGCAGCTAATGAACATGAAGACGTGGGTTCGATTCCCAGCCATAGTGCGTGTATTAAAGGGAAGGTTAAAACAAAGAACATGTTTGTGCATTTGATTTTGGGTGCCCAGTGAAGGTTTCAAGCTGGCCTAACTTAATATTTCGTTACTGATTGGTAGGTAAATTACCGACATGCTGATGAACACGTTACACGATCATGAATGTGGAGCATCGGCTCCCAGGCAACAAGCACCCCAGAGTGGTGTAGAAGATAGGGGAGGTGACTGTAATAAAACAGGCAAATTTTCATAACAAAGGAAGAAGAAAGGACAAAAGGCCAGGTGATTACCGAGGTGTAGATACCAGCTTGCTACCTTGCACTGGGTTCAGGGGAGATAAAAGAGAGGGTGGGAGAAGAGGAAGAGATAGGAGTGGGAAGGCACGCACTCTAGTCCGGTTTAGGCACTATCGTCGTTCATGCAAGTTCGGTTCGCTCAGGAAACGAAGGGCTTTCGTATATGAATCGCTTGAATATGAAAACAATTTGCTTGGTTTTTAATTCTACTAAACATCTGCCAAAATGAGTGTTACGAATTTTAACATAGTCAGCCCCTTTTCCCCTTCTGTATGCACAGTCATATCTGGTTGCATTAGCAATAAGTGGGGCTCCATTGTGTGGACTCACTAAAGGGTATAGCCATTGTCGGTATCGAGGTACCCCTTCCACCTTTGCTCGATGTTATGTTCAGCTTTTCATTCGTTGACAGACTGCTTAGGACGTGCTGCGAGGCAATTGAACTACATCACATGGCAGTATTCTTTTTCAGCTGCATTTGTTTGTTGGAAATGTGAAACTAGTTTCCCTGATTATGTTTATATATATATAATAATATATATATATAATATATATATATAATATATATATATATCATCTAACCTGGATATAACGAAGTGGACAAAAATTCGATTTTAACACGAAATGTTTTATGCCGGGGTCCACCAAGATCTGACTGACGTCATATCCGTCACGGAAATGATATCGACAGAAAAACTTCAATTGACACGGCTGCGCCGGGATTTGAACCACGAACTCTTTCGCCTCAACTGGAGGTACAAAATGTGCTCCCGACTGCGCTACGAACAGACGCGTAAACAGGACGACAAACGCGCCTTATATCCTTCCGTTCAGATGGTGCTGCTGCCTAGCGAAGCGAAGTAGTGCATCATGACGCTAATGAGCATCAATGGTTGGCGCCTCGATGCCAGCGCATACGTGTACGGGGGATGCGCATCGTAACCTGCGGAGAAGCTTGTAAGGCAACGACCACGGAGTAAGATCGACGCCGACTTGCGAATGTCATGCTCGTGGCACGGTCCGCTGCTTCTTTCACTGCAGTGGACCGTGTATTCACAAAACGATCCGCTGACAACTCCTTTGGTTTTTTTTCTCATGGACGGTTTGCAAGCGCCTGTGGTTTCAGTTGGATTTATGCAATGCTTCGGCGCGTGCAATCCAGTGTCTAACGTTGAAGCATACAACAATGCCATACCGACGAAATATAAATAGCGATATGCAAGTTCATATCGATGCACAATAAGCATTCAACTGCTCCTGTGAGGGCACATTCCACTTTCGTGTTTTACCAGTTCCTATAGAAGAGGGATCAACCACATTTTCCGTTACGTGGAGGTTTTTGTTAAATGCAGGTTTCCCCGCGTGAATGAAGTAGAAACGAAAGCAAAATGCTAGACATCAGTGACAGTGACAAGGAGTTTTGGAAAACAGCGTGGTTTCTGCTGGCTGCTTTCCCACGAGCTTTCCCACGGTACTCCGAGAAGCAAGGTCACTTACACCCATATTCAGAAACGTAACTTAAGTGTCACTTTTGCTTCTGACACTTTTCGGTGCCATAACGCGTTTCAAGGACAACACTTATGCCAAAAAGACGCTCTTTCACGAACTTGATACTCTTTTCTGCATTTAAAATTAGCGAGAGGATGCTAGCTGGGATACTGTACTGGGCGCCGTTCCCCTTTTTCGCCGGTGGAGATGGCATTTAAAATTGTGAGTTCGTCTTGGAAAGACAAAACTTTTCGTTTTCTGACAGCAGAAATCATCACCGACGAATCGACACCACAAATAACACTGGAGACAAGTGGACGGGCAGGCCCAGCACTTAACCGACACCATGCTCACGCGTGGAAACGCACGGTAGTTTGCGGTGCAGGCAAAATTCCTTCAAATTAGTGCATCTCGCTAGCCAATTCTCCAGAAAAAGTGCAAAAAGCAATGGCTCATCAGCGTAGTGAATCCGTTACATCAAGGTTAAGTGTCATTATGCCTTCGTTACATAGAAGTCGCAAAAACATGGGTTCCAATAAGGCTGGCAATGGGGAATTGAAAAACTTCGTTAAGTCCAGGAATTCGTTATGTGGAGGTTTGTTACATCCAGGTATAACTGTGTGTATAATATATATATATATATATATATATATATATATGAAACTGAAGCGTTCAAAATGGTGAAGAAACGAGAAAAAAAACTTCGGGCAAGGTAGCGGCTCGAGTGCATTGCCAGCATTTCAACAAGACGCGTTTCCTGACAAAGGCAAGTTTTGTCGAAATGTTGGCAACGCACTTGTACAAAGATTTATTTTTCATACAAAAATGTGCATACACAGACACCGTGTGTGTGTGTGTGTACAACGCTGAAATGTACAATACGTTTGATTCATTCTTGAAGACGGACTGTCCTCAACCAAAACATTGAAGTTTTTATTGCGTCCTGTTTTTTTGCCATTTGTTGCCACTAATAGAACCGAAGAAATAATGATACAGATTGCACTAATTGATATTCACAATTATGTATACAAAGAAACTGTACTGCCCACATCTGAGGACTTGCTGTTGCAGTTACTGTGATATATATATATGCATGCTGTCTACGTCATTGAATGTATACGACCACTGCTTGAATAACAACAAACTAATTCAATGTTATCAGCGAGCGGAGCACATAGTGATAATGTTCACGAGGAGCCAAGGACACGGAAGCTTCCCCCCGTTGATGGTGATGCCATAAACATCACTCGACTTGTTCAGTTACGCAGCTCTATAGCGAATAGCTCAGCTTTATTTCGTGCTTTTTGCGAGTTGTTTGAATTTGTTACTTGATTGTATTTTCGTTTTATTTTATTGCCCGAGTGGACCTTTTGTTCCTAACAGCGCCATGTTACGAGTTATATCATAGTTGTATCACGCAAGAGACTACAAAAGAAAAAAGGCAGCGCTATCTTCATCTTCAAAGTTCTGAAACCGTACGCTATGCAGCTTCAAAGGCCTGCCATTCGATGCTCCCGCGATCACCTTCAAATTAATCGTGTTTGTACAATACGCTTATCGCGGGGCGCGCCCGTGTTGTTTGCAGGCACATTGCGCTCCACTTGGCCAACCCATGCGCAAAGGTCGCTCTTTCGGTGCGCTGTTTTCGAAGTTTAGCACATTTCCTAGTTCCAATAATTGATCGTGCAATGACTGGGCGCTTTGGCATTGGCCACTGAACGCTAATTACAATTCGTTTGAAGTTTGTCCCGGCGTGCACATGGCATCCGTCAGAAGCGGCAATTACGATAGGAGCGAGCCACCAAAAGTAATTACGGCGCTTGCAAGCACAAGCAAAAGGCCAATTGGTATTTTGTACCGTTCGCAACACTTCGAGCGACAACGTGCAGTCGGTTGCGTTTTCTTGCCACCGTAAACATACGCATGCATAAAAAAAAGACAGCCACAGCACGAAAAGAACAAAAAAGAAAACTGGCCGTTGCACAGCTGTCAGCTTATGTGCGTCGCGCGACGGTGGCTGCGCTCTTTTTTTATTTATTTCCGGACTTCGACATGAGCAGTGGCATCGGTAGTGTTACTCGGGACGCCATCAACACAAGGGGAGATAGCCATCGCCCGCTTGGGGAGAAAAAGCAACGTCGCGAGAGCAAATGTTGCTTTTAGTACTTCCATTTAGTCCCAGTAAATGCCCAGGACCAAACATTTAGTTCGTGAATTCTGCACACGGCCCGCACCTTGGCGCCGTTGGTCTTTTAGGGGTCTAAATGTTCTTCGCGGAGCCTAAAGGCAGAAGTTAGTCTTATTTTCTCCCATTTTGGCTAAGAGTGTTGTCTTTCCACAAAATTTGCGGCGACGCAAGCAAATACGCGGTCAATACTTTTTCTCTACTGATCCCCTGAACGTCGGCTGAGGGCCTTCATGATTGATGTCTTCAATTCCTTTTGAACACGTTATTTCAGCCTAGCCCAAGTGGCGGCTTTCTTTACCAGTTTGGTTTGAAAAGCGCAAGAGTTCGCTGGTAATTTGCTCCATGCATGCACGTAGGTTGGCTGTAATGCTTTCCATCCTGCAGTCATTTAGGTGGAATATACAGAAATAGGGTTTTCTCTGGTGCATGCTTCGACTTGTGCAAAACTACAAAATTACCATACGCTCTGGAGAGCTCGAAAAAAACCTGAACCTTGCACTTTGTAAAAAAAGGAAGCCTTGAAAGTGTAGTGCAAGCTAGCTGCTGTTCCTTTCTGCTGCAGATTTCAGGCCTTGAAGCATGTCAAAGCTAGAGCCTCATACATGCACATTTCGGCACTTGACCTTTGTGGCGACCCCCTCACACCTTGTCTCCCTTTCGTCACTGCATCAGCGCAACCTACCTTCCACTCCTATGGGACGAGTCTTTGTGGTTTTCCTGCTGCAACCCACAGGTGCTCCCCTATTTGGAGACGCACTTCTTGTTGCTCTCTTTCTGATGCCTTTTATTACAGCATGAATACATCGTCAAACACGAGAGGTGGGCCCATGCTACCCTCTAAGCAGTTTCTCCTACCGGTATTCCTTACTGCTGATGTGGGCGGCGAAAAAGAGTCTTGTGTACTTTCTCGCTTTGCTGAGCTGTTTTGATTGAGAGAGCCACTTGCGGGCCCACTGCTCTTGAGCACAAACATGCAGGGGCCAAGACTTTCCTCGGATCTGTGAGGAACATGTCCAGCTGCTGGCATTCCGTTATGCTAAAGAAAGCTCCGCTGTGCTGACTCCTGGCTCGCCTCATGGCTCTGAGCACAAATGAGCCGCCGCAGTGCCTGCTACATTCCTTTCTCTAGTCAGGATGGTGTATCATTTCTAAACGTGGGGGCGGCATATCCCCACGCGTGATGCATCATGCCGGCCTATCGGGGAAAGGAGCGGATTGTTCCTTCCGTGCTGCTTTCTTGTGCTGTGTGCTCTGTACTCCCTCAGGCAGACCGCCGGGTCAAGTGTGTGCACATTGCGTTCCCCCCTCCCCTCACGTGCTAGGCACCGCTCTTGAAGCAATGGCTGGACAGGGATGCGGGCCACATCCGGGTGTTGGAAAGAAATAACCAGCAGGCAGCCGCCTGGCTCCATGGCCTTCTCCTGCTCGAGGCCCCCAACCGGCGCCAGGAGACGGCCCCCGCGTTCGTGCCAGGAGCGAGTAAGGTCTGTTTCACCTCTGAACCCATTTCTTCTCTCCTCCCATTCGCTCGTGTGGAGCCACGGGGAGCGCACTAGTGTAACGTCCAAGATGTGTGGCTGGGCACCATTCAGACTTGCTGCACCCATTTCTGGTGGCCTGGCTGAATGGCATTCTCGCAATGCGGTACCCTTTTGGGAACACTGTTCTGTGTCCAGCTAGGAAAGCAAGCTCTGCGAATGCACTGGTCCTGAGGACCTGGCCATGTGCAGGGCGCAGCTAAAGTGGCCCTAGTAAAGCCCCCTTCTGTGATGGGCACAAGCAACACGTCTGATCGCTTGTTCCCTATCATACATCCAGCCTTGCCAGGCTGTCCAGCCTCGTACTACTGCTCTGCACTTGGTAGGCCTTGCCCACGAAACGCGGATTCTTGGTCACAGATAAGTTTATAAGCAGCAGTGCTGTGGCTGTCCCCACCTGAGCAGCAATGTTCCCATCTAGGGCGCTATTTCCTTGACGCCAACCATAAGCCTTTATTCCAAGGGCACTGATGGATGCAAGTGCCCTCGCTATGCAGGCCGGGCTCCCCGCATCCACCTGCCAGCCTCCACTGCAACCAGGAAGAGGCACTGCGCGCCAGTCGCTGTCCCCCAGGTACGCATGGAATTCTCCCCCTGGAGGGACATTGAACTGTACTGTTGAAGAGGGGCTGGAGGCTGAAGAGCCCCTAGAGTGGCTGACTAGCCTACAGCCCCGGGCCAGTTCTGCTATAATGCAAGGAACAACGAGGCCGCTGTGCAAACCACCCCAGGGGTGTGTGCATGCACTCATTTCCTGAATAATACGGACCTCCTAGTAGCGATTGAACAGGCCAACCAGCTGCTCAAGCTATCCTCCATTTACCCCTATTGTGCACGAATGTTCCGTTGCCAGCGAATTGGCAGGGAAGACTGTGCTCGAGAAGGGTCCTTTTCAACATACACAAATCTTTTTAGAAACTTCCGTATTCTGATGTAAGTTTTAAGAGAAATTTTAGACAAACTTGTTACATATGGAGGGAAATGAAAAAAACTGTGGCATGACATTATCTGTCCAACTTGCCTAATTGGCCGACGAAATTAAGCCTTTAAGACAAGAAAATAAAACCAGTAGTGTCAGAGCCAGCAGCCTTCCACACACTGTTCTATACGTTTCACTACGTCCTTACTCCCGGCAGTGGCACTAGTTGTTCAGCAGTAGCGTGGCACAGCTAAGGAGGTCATTTGTTTTCATGGGCTTCCTTATAGAGGTTCTAGATGGTCTCTAGTCTGTACTTCCGGCTTGATTGGGAGGTCTAGTATTCATGAAGGGAGCAACATGTTCAGGAGTGAACAAGCCAGGATACACGCGTCGTGCAGCAAAGCCAACATCCATTGCATCACACGGGGGGGGATTTACCCAGGGGGCAGGCGTCATCTCAGGTGGCTTGGTGGATGCCTCGGAATGCCGGCAGCGGGGCCCCTTTTGAGAAGCACCTTCAACGGCTGAGCCCTTGTAAGGGCCTCAGTTGGCTTGGCTGCTTTCGCCTCTTCCGCTGCTGGTTTGTACGCTTGCGCAATAAGTCGGCCTGTTGCGCCATCCATCCAGCTGCTGTCTTTGCCTAGAACAGCTTGATTCAGTCTACGGTGTTTTTGCTTTCTGAACAAGGAGGAAGGAATTGGGCTCTTCTATATTGCTGCAACCATACGGCAGCGGAGTGAAATAACCACTTCGTCAGCGTGTGGCACTTGCTTGCGTAGTAGAAAAAGCAAACTGTTGAATGACAGTACGGAGAAGCTGCTAGTCCTCCAGGTAGGTTTACCAACAAAACGGAGTCGAATGCGGCGACCGCTTACGCTGGAAGAGGTAGCCGACGGTCTGCCTGCAATTATTTTTTCCTCGGACTTCCCCCTTTGGCAACTGGAGAACGTATAGGTTTTTTTAGTGAGCTCTATCCTTATCCTAGGCGACCCTTTTTGACGCTGAGACACTTGGTAGTCGCTAGCTCAGTCCGCTTGATCAGCGTGCGTATTGTCTTTACTTGTTTGAGCTGCACTGCAGCATTCTTAGGATATTTAAGGTTTACTGGCCCTTCATTTCTATCCAGCATTGATATTTTTAGGACTTCGCCGCAGCTTCTACAGTTGGAGCAGCGATATTTTCTCTCCTTCCCGCCCTTTTCGTCTTCTTTTCTCTGCTTGCAAGATGGCATTGAATCATAATCGCGGCACATTTTACAGCAACAGAAAAGGTACCTCAGTGCAGTGGTTTGCGTAGTGCAGTTGAAGTGAAATTGGCAGAAAAATTGCGGTTCCTTGAGTTTCCCTAACGCCGCAACATGTTTAACGGGAGGAGTTTAAAATGCCGAGGCTAAGGGGGCAGACACTGCTAGCACGCAGCACCGGCTGAATGGTAGCCTCGTCGCATTGCACTGTATTGTGCGTTTGCACCTTTGGGTGTTTCAGGGTTGGACCAGGAGGCTTCGGCCCTGCTGTCCAAAGTCCTGGACAAGACGGCGACGGTCGTCCACCCTGAAACTCGGCCGGCACCTGACACGCTCCAAGGACAGAGGTAATCTGCGCTACTCGCAACTTCTGTTCCGATGCCTTCATCTGTAAGGCTGAACAAATAGAGATTTCTGCTTTTGAGCCCCAGTGAATAATGACTGATTTAATCGGAGCGAATATTCTAGACGTTTGAAAACAGTGCGGAAGACGGGACTGAGCAAGTAATAGACGATGGTGCTGGCCGGTTTATCAGGATGCAAAAAATGCACTGATGATTACTATAATTTTAATGCGGAATTCGGGCACAGCGCGAGCTGCAGTCTTCTCGGTCACGGCTGCGTGTCAGAAAGTGATCGCGTCAGCTATTAATTACCTAGCTTACTACCCTTGTTTGTTCTTTATTTACGGTGTTTGCCATTATGTTCATTTTTTGTGCTGTCAGTTTTATTACCCACTTTGTATTGTTCAAACACGATTCTCGGCCTTTTCGCTCAGACCAAGAAGAGGCACTCTGTTCCGGCCAGGCTGTTTCTTGGCCGGGACTTAGTTTTTGTCACAGAAAACTGGTGCAGCACTTAGCCGCAGCACAGGCAGCGACCTGTTGAGCACTAGCACGGTCCACATTGACCCCGGCCCGCTCTGCGGTGAAAAACTCGACGACTGAGTACTGTGCACCACCACCCAAGGTGCACTGCTCTTGCCCTGGCCGACTCGACCGCCGCCACTATTGCCAAAGGAATAGATGCTGTTATCGGCCCTCGCGGACTCGACACCTTGCAGTATGAAGGCGGCATGTGCTTCTGCCTCGTCGTTGCCTCAGCAGCTGCAGCCAAGAAGTTGAACGCTGCTGGATTTGTCCCCCTCAGCGGCACGAAGACGCCAGTACAGTGTGTCGGACCGCAGGTAGTAGTGGTCACTGTGCTGCGGCTCAAGCCTTCTATTGGATAAGCCGACCTTGGAGCCGCACTCCACTACCCCACATTCAAGGGATTCTCTTTCATCACGACCGACCACCGCGTCGGGAAGGCGGAAATGTGAAAGCCTATCCCGAACTTTCTTGAAGTCTGTGGTGTTCAAGTCGCAACGACTGCAAGACCCCGTCGTGCTTGCGCTGCCAGAACTTGCGACACGAGGAGCAGCAGTGCGACGCAGGGTGCAGGCGATGCGGGGGAAACCACGCCACCGCCCCATGTTTGCGACCATGCTCGTTTGCTGATGCCTCTCTTCCCGCAGTCCTTCATTGTACCACGCGGCAATCAGCCACCGGCCCAGAATACAACGCACCCCCAGCACGGCCAAGGAGCAGCCCACTTGGCCAGCAGACGGCAGCCCTGTGTTGAGGCACAGGCCTGGGAAGCAAGGTGGGTATCGCTGGCCCCTTTTCCCACAGCAACTTGTGCTGAATCCTGACCACTTGAGAGCACTGGTTGGTACATCCAGTGTCACGAGCAGACAACTCGAATTGTAAAATTGAATTTTCTCTGCTCCCTCTCGAAGCAGTGTTTTGGCTGTTCCCCCAGTGCTTGAATTGTGGCCGAGTGCTCTCCTGTGTTCTGTCCCGCATCGCGTGCCAGCCTGCCTCGCCGAAACTAGTAATATCCTTTTTGCGAGATAGTTGTTTGGCCTATTGCAGCCACTGTCATTGCGAATCGGCTCGGCGTGCACCTGCTTTACTGTACGCTGTGTTTCTTGTACTGGAGCCGAGTACACGTTGCGAGATCGGCTCTCCTTTCTTGTTTGCTGGGCTGGGCATTTCTTTCCACGTCCAATGTGCAGCTCAAAATGTTGCAAACTCTGCGTTGCAACACGGAGTTTCAGCAGGGGCAACTAGGGCAAAGGGTTTACGGTGGTTGTGGTGGTGGTTGTTGTGTAGTATCAGCCGGGGTTAGCCTGGCTGGATATGCTGGCAACTCCGCTGAAGCTTCTCCTAATTAGTCAATGTTGGGGTCCTTTCACCATGACTTTGCCAGTTCCGTCTCCTGAAGGAAGCCTAGAAGGCGCGACACGTCTCTGCGCAGCATCCAATGTCCCCTCAGGAAGACAATGTGGTCCAGAGTGTTGTGAGGAGCTGCCAAATTTCAAATCGCTGAGAGCATTGCAATCCATTCGAAATCATGCTCTGGACAACACATTACATAGTGAACATCCCCTACCACTACACACGACGAACACCGAGGCGATCGCACGAGGCCCACATTGAATAGCCATGCTGTGGTCTTCGCTGAGCCCGTTCGGATGCGGTACAGCAATGTTCCTGCCGATTTCGTAAGTCCCTTTGTGACGCAAGGCTGATGATAGGGATCTCCAAGAAACCTGAAATGTCCGACGACTGTTCGCCTGAATTCGTTCCAGTGATCGGCCGAATTTACAGTCGGTACAAATTGCAGCGCATTCCGTGCTGTCTGATCAGCGGTCTCATTGCCCTTGACGCGACAAGCGGTTCTTTGGCACAGTGGCTCTCCCAAAGAACTGCCGCTCAACGGCTGCTCGCTCGATCAGAGAACCATGCTGAACCAGGTGGCTCTGGATGAATCGTGTCGGCACGTTCCGGTAGAGTTAGTAGAGGCGTGTCGGCCGACCAAGCTGGGTCTTTTGTGCAATCTTTGTGTCTATTATCAGTGCCAAAAAGCGGGCCCATCTCGTTTCGAATCAACTGAGCAAAGGGTTGTTTATAAACTACAATTTACATTTCATGTATTAAAATTACTTTGTTGTATCGTGTTTTCCAGAATCATTTTTTCTAGTGTCACAGCTCAATAGTAGAGATCGTGTTTTTCTTCAAATATTGACAGAGAGTGATCTTGAAATACCAGACACATAAAAACCTTTGTAATGACGGTGAAGCCAATTCTTTTCTGCACAAATACAGCGGACGCTGTGACAAAAGAAAGGTTTCTATAACAAGGAAAAGTTCGCGCACCTAAATTAAGCAACAATTTATAATATGCTTCACAGGTTAATGAACCGCTCAGCCGTTCAAATGAACCAGTTCACTTCTGTGAACGGACATTTTCTCAGTCACCTAATGAAGTGAGCCATTTTTCCCATCTCCAACGCCTTCGCTAGCACGTGCACACACACATACACATATATGCACACGCACACACAATTCAAAATGAGGGGCTTGGCAAACAAAGGCAGAAATAAGGGTGTACAGTCATGAACACCAATGGAAATCAGAGGGAAAAATGTGGTACGTCATTTTTCAAGACTGGAAACAGATATACGGTTTCTGAAAAATGTTTGCATGATAGAAAAAGTGGAGAGAGAGAGACAGATAGAATAAACCTTAATTCAATCAAGGAAATGCTTCACAGAGGCGTCCTCATTTGAGGATGCCTTGAGCTCAGGCCACGTCGACAGCCCTTTCGATCAGGCGCAGCTGATCTTTGAGGCCGGAGGTGGCCAAGGCTCTCTCCCAAAGCTCCATGGAAAGGTGGATGTTAGGGTGGTCTAGGGTAGACTTGTCGCAGCCGCCCACTATGTGTCTGAGAGTCCCAAGCTCTCCACAGCAGCGGCAAAGTGGAGAAAAGTGTGTCTGGTCAAAGAGGTGAAGTCTGGTTGGATGTGGGAACGTGTTGACCTGCAGGGCACACAATACACGCAATAATCTTTCCTGATCCCTTGGTAGCGATTTGTGGGGTTAATAGTAGGTTTTACAGGACAGCCTATAGTGCTGCGTAATTTCCTGATATGTGACGAGAGGTTGCATGCGCTCGGGCTCGGCTTCGGCTTCATCAGCGCTGGCTCGGTGGATCAAATCTCGAGCCATGAGGTTGGCAATCTCGTTGCCGGGGATGCCGCTATGAGCTGGTGCCCATACAATCCTCGACTGGTCTCGTTGGTGGTCTCTGATTGATTAGTCGAAGTGTTGTGACGTGCAAGCGACCGTAGGCAAAGTTGCAGCACGCCTGCTGGGAGTCTCAGATTATAACTTTGGCGTCGAGTGCTATCGCCGCTTCCTCGGCTTGGAGAGGGCAGTGTCCGGGGATTGAGATGCTGCACCTGTGCTGCTTATTTAAAACTACGGTGGCTGCCATGGCTGCTCTTCCGGAGTAACAGGCTGTGTCCGTGTAGGTGGTAGATGATGCATCTCCTTACAACCTAAATATTGTCCGGGATCGGGCTTCTCTGCGACCTCATTATGCACAGGGTGCATATTGCATGGTAAGGCGGGAACAATTAAGTGTTGTCTAGTGGAGTGGGGTACGTTTCCAGTAAGGAGAGGTGGGTGGCTGAGTGAGGCCGACAGCGCCAGGCGCGGAAGGATGAACCTCCCCGTTTTGGTTGCTCCTAACCTTAACTGTTGGCTAGACAGGTGCCCCTCTATTAACTCCTCGGCCGAGTTGTGGATGCCAAGTCGGAGTAGCCGTGCAGTTGAGGTGCTTGCTGGGAGACCCATGTCTTGCTTGTATGCCTTCCTGATCAGGATATTTATTTTCTCGAGCTCTGTGGCTTTAAGCAGGGCGTAAGGCACAGCGTATGTAATCCTAGGCACGACGAAGGCCTGGACAAGGCGAAGCATGTCCGCTTCCCCCATGCCCCTGATTTTGGTTGTGACTCGTCGTATCATATCAGTAACCTGGTTTGTTGTGGTTTTAAGCTTGATCAGAAGGGTGTTCGAGTGGTCCGCCTGCAATATCATGGCCAGGATCTTCACGCTTGGAGATGGTGCAATGATATGGCCCTCTAGGCGTAGAGTGATAGTGGGCGAACCTGGAGGGTGTGTTTTGCGTGGTGAAACCAGGAGTAGCTCAGTCTTCTGGGGGGCGCAGCTGAGACCACATGACTTGTCATAGGCAGCCACCACAATCCGCTGCCTCGTGTAGGCGGCTCTCTAACTCTCCCATCGACCCTGTGGATGACCAGATGGTTATGCCGTCAGCGTATAGGCCATGACGGATCCCCGGGATGTTGTCGAGGGGTGGCGGGCGGCAGGCCTAGCAGGGCAAGTGGAAAAACCCCCACCGGCTAAATTCAACTTACGATCTCCAGAATAGACGTCCGATGTGATTACCAGCGGGCCTTTCACTTTTTCCTTCTTTCTATTTTTCAAACATTAAAAAAATGCTATACCTGTTTCAAGAAGAAATAAATGACGCACCAGATCTTCCCTGTTCCCTTCCATGACGTTCAAGTCTGCCTACCCTTATGAATGAACAAAAAAAAAAAGAACATTACGCTCATTACCATCATTACTGTGCTTGCCCTGGCCTAGTTTCCTAGGCTTCTAAACAATTTCTCAAAGAGAAAGAGACAGAACAAGCTTATTGTGTGCCCGGTCAATGCCTCCTAAAAGACTGGCCCTGTGTTAGGTCGAGGGAAAGGTTGAGGTTGAAGAGCCTATTTGCTTATCCGAGAGGTCAGCACTGATTGCACATATTCAAAGAATGAAGAAAAAAAAATTTTTCTCTCCATGCATGGATGAAGGCAGATAGAAGCATAACTCTATCGATAGGAGAGACTGGAGAAACCATGGATGGGAGCTGCGCACATGAGTCAGGCATAGAGAAATCAGTATTTCTTTCTCTATGAGTCAGACTGCTGAGTGATCTCTTTAGCTGAGGCACGAGTGACAGTGACGGACGGAGTGGCCGAGCCAATCAAGCCCGCTGCTCTTGTGCTTAAGTGATTCCGCGACGTCAATCGACGATGAAAAACTCAGACTAACTGGACGTCTTGTGTGCGGTTGCAATGGCTACTGCTGAAAAAAAAAAAAGGCGCGGAAGCTCGAGTACTTCCACGAGAGTGAGGACTTCCGTGTGCCCAAGTCCACATACTACGACAGGCTGAAGAGGCAGCCGCTACAATCGGCGCCTCAAGATTTGCGCAATGACGGGGCCTCTACAGCTCGTAGCGTGATTCGAATGGGTTGGTGGAGAAGTTCACTGCCGCGGACGACAGTTTTCCCTCCCATGAATTGGGCGACCTGGTACAGGACGGCACCATTCTTGCTGATGGTACGAACGTGGCCGACGGGCCCAGCGCGTGTGAGGAAAGTGCAACTGACTTGCCTCCTCAGATGAGCGAGGACGAAATAGTTTCGTCGTCTTTTTCGAAACTGCCGACGGAAAAGATACCCAACCTCGGGACCTCCAAAGCTGGCGCAACTGCCATGGCAATGTCGTTCTGTGTGGCACACGGCCTAACCTGGACAGCCCTAGGTGACCTCGCCAAACTGGTTAATAACATTGCCGGTATGGAAGTATTGCCGCGCAGCCAGTACATGTTTAGAAAGCTGTGGGTAACACAAAAGAACGACCTAGTGCAGTACTGGTACCGGTGCATACAATGTGAATCTGTGTTGGAAGAAGACCAGAATGGTGACTGTGTATGCGAAGTCTGCGATACTAAAGTGCCAGCATCGGACCTGCACGCAAAGTCGCACTTCTTCATCACTCTTGACACCAGGAAACAGCTACACACGCTTATTGAAGCACAAAGGGGGTCCTTGCAGGTGGTCTGACGGCACGGAATGAAAAGTGCGACGATGTAATCACCGACATTACAAATGGGACGTCCTTCAGTAATCTGCAGCAGACGGAAGGACTAACACCGGATGATTTGACGTTGACCATGAACACAGACGGAAGTCCAGTATTCAAATCGTCCAAGACGTCCGTGTGGCCACTTCAGTTCACTTTAAATGAACTGCCACCTGCTGCCAGATTCAAGCATCCTGTATTGGCTGGACTCTGGTTTGGGCCCACCCACCCCAACATGCAGGCTTTCCTCTCGAGATTCGTAGCGGGTGTAACTGCAATGAAGCCAATTGTGTGGGAGCATCAAGCTTGTGTGCACCGCTCAAGAGTGTCCTGTGTTGTACAGTGGATGCACCTGCACGAGCAGCTGTGCTAAACATGAAGATGTTTAACGGGCACCACGGCTGCCTTCGGTGCTTTTCGAAGACTGACCACCAAGAAGGTGAGCATCGGACCATGCTTGTAGGGTTTCATAGTGGTTTGCTTTAAAAAAATTACAGTGCCAAAAACATCAGTAAAAGTACAGAGCAAGTGCTCGTCGTTTTGTTCTTTGTCCATCAATTTTTTTAAACAGTGTGCAAAAGCTTTCTTTACAGTGTGATTTGTTGCACAGTTGTAGTTGAAATTGCATTGTTTACAATCAAATATGGAAAGACTAGAAAAGTTCAGCTGATAGAATTTCTGCTGGATTTTTGGCCTGAGCAACTTTGAATTGAGCTTTAAAAACATGTTACACTTTTTGTATAGTGCAAGGCATTTTAGCGTTGGGTTGAAAAAAACTTTTGCAGCAGCCGTAACAAAAGTGTGTGTTGCCATTGAAGGTATTAAGGGACTAATATTAAGTATTATAAAAACTCTGCACTGTGGGGCTCTTCGATTTAGAGTCTCGGACTCACCGCGGATAGTCCGCAGGTAGTCCGACGATTCCCCGAAGCCATAGGGATACATGGGAAAATCGAATGCTGGACTGCTTCTCGGGGAGTCCGCGGTGAGTCAGAGACCGTAAATCGAAGAGCCCCAGTTGTGTTTGATGTAACATGCTTTCAGATTCATGCTTAACAGATTAAAAAAAGAAGAAGAAATCGTTCCTGAATAGTGACAGCTGTAATCAGTAAGTTTTGTTTTGAATGATCGTGGGCGCTACAGCTTACCCATGGAGGATGTTACAGCTGTGCAGGTCTCGTAATGAAGCTGTGTACTATTTTTGTACTGTGCATGTAGCCACATTTACACTTAGTGAGATAACTTGCATTAGCCACGTGCGTAATTGCTGCTCAGGTAATGACATCAGATTTTTTTCCAAGTTTTTGACTCTTTTTCATCTAGTGCCACATTTTTTTGGTACTGAGTAGACAATTTTTTGTGTCATTTTTGCGTAATTTCAGGTAGCATGCGGTATACCAGTCAACTGATGGAACCAAGAACACATGATGGCGTGCTGCGAGACATGCATATGGCATATGTGACTGATGACTGGTTCAATGGCTTCAGGGGACCATCAGCCTTAATAAACCTTTCAGGTAGGTACTGAAATATGTTTTATAGTTGTCATGAGGAAAGAATACAGTTTGGTTTGAAGCATACGACAAATCCTATGGTGTGTGCTCAGTAATGGGGCTTGGAGGTGTAATCCGTTTTTGCTGTTTTTTTAGACGTTTTAATTCACATGAAGTATTTTATCCCCCACTTAACTCGTGGGATTAAAAGCAGGTGATCTGTTTGTTCAGAGCTAAATGTTACGGCATAGATCATACTTTTTCTGCAGAATAGTACGACAAATTGCTGTCAATCTACTGATAATTTCTAGAAAGCTACACAGTGAAAATGGGAATTTTACAAGTGCCAACTGCTGAAACAAAACTCTTGGGAAAGGTATTGTAAGCACAGCTTTCATGGCAATGGATATGCAAGTGCAATCTAATTGCTGAATACCTTCAGTGTGTTTGAGATTAAGTTAGTTTAGTAGGACACAAAAATGGCAGATAATTGATAGAAGTCTCACTGCAGTAGCTATGTTTCTGATGGTTGTAAAATCCAGGTGTGAATGCCGTATTTAAAATATTCCACAAGATAAGGTCATAAGTAGCCCGTATAAAAGTGTCCTGCCTTACTTGCAGTTACCTTGATACATGGCATTTTAAATGTAAAATAAAAGTGGGTTTGAAGAAACACTGGATACTCACAAATTTGGCAATTAGTGCAATGTTAAAAGGGCTATTAAGACAAAATACAAGTTTGAGTCAGTTAAAAAATTCCTCTCTTGGAGTAACGCTGTCACCATATTTAACTCACCTTACACAAGAGACTATAAAATGAGGCAAACAGAAAAAGCATGCTTCTCCAGATATTTTCCTACCTGCACTACGGTCTGCTTGTGCGATTTCTTGGGGCCAAAAAAGTCATACGCAAATTAGAGATTTTTAATTAGCTTTGATTTTTAGTTTCGGTACGTTTCTTTAACTAGGTTTGCTAAATGAACTATATGTGGCTGAAATTTAGTACATAGTTATTATAGCTGTAGGAATGGTGAGTTATTAGGCTCTGAGCAAAAAAACTGCAGTGTGTGCTAAACTAGCGGTAGCCGATGGTGTGAAACACCACTCTCTTTACAGAAATAAACTAAGCATGGAAACGGCGGTTGGCGACACTAGGGCATCTAGAACAGATTTTGAGGGTCTCAGGCACAGCGCATCACTGTACCATGTAGTGCGTTTGCAATGCCTTTTGCAATTCCTGCTGGATTGCAGCATTTTAACGCTGCACGGTGCTATCACACTAACTTTTTTAAGTGCTTCTTTCAAATAAATCATTGCTGACATCAGAAAACATGCAGTGTTGGCGTATTCAACACGGTATAGCGGATGGCATGCGCAGGGACAATTTAAATTTTGATTGTAATTGTTGTATTTATCTGCAAATAAAGCATCAGTTGCTGCCAGACAAGAGCTGATGGTGGTCTGAAATACCAAATCGTTTGAATAAAACAAAAATGGCTCTGTTGTTTTAAATGCAGCATCTTAAAAGATGAAAACCTTTCTACCTTTTATGCAGTAGACATAGCTCAGAATAACTGAAAGATTTTTACCAAAATATTTTGAAATTTAATGGCGCAGCCACAGTACGCTGTGACTCACTGCTTTGCTTACCGGCTTTGAATTAATCTCGTTTAGGTTTCAACCTGGCTCCTCCGGCGTCAGTGTGGACTACATGCACTGTGTGCTTCAGGGGGTTTGTAAACAACTGACAGACTTCATGTCAAAGGAAATTCCAAAGTAGTGCCTACGAAGTCAAATGACAAAGCAGTGCCGACCAAGCCAAATGACAAAGTACCACCCACCAAGCCAAACGCCACCAAGCCAAACGGCAAAGCAGCATTTTACATTGGTACGTAGATGCTTTAGTATGTTCCCTAGATATAATGACTACCTCAATGGACAGGAAGACTTCTTACTTTTCACTTGAGTGGTCACCATTTCTTGTTTGTGCACAAGTGTGTGAGAAATATTTGCGACATGAGGCTGCAACAGTGGGGAGAAATAAAATGCATTGTGGGGAGAGCCACCAGTGACAGGGTAGTAGATGTCACTCTTGGATAAGCTAAACATAATTAACACTGTTCATTACGGCAAAAAACGAAATAACATCACCAGAAGAATTGGCCTGTCTAAGCAGACGGTCTACTTCCTGTCAAAAACAAAAATGCCGCCAACAAACGGGACTCTGGTGAGATTGAAGAAAAGTGCTTTCAAATGCACGAAGTGGTGCACCCAGGGGTCGAATTTGCTCTATCACGCGACATTCTATGTAATACAGAGGTGAAGTTCAGTGAAGTTTGGCATTTATTATTTCCACGCAGCATCGATTCTCTTCCATTTGATGAAAAGGGTAAGAGTTGCCTCAAGTGGGAGGATGGTTCTCGTCCATTGTGTGCAATCGGCCGCTGGCAGTGCAGTCCGGCTGATCTAATTTTCATTTCCACAGCCGACTTTCAGATTTCGTATCAAGAGTTTTACTGACCAGATCGTGATCATTTATAAAAAACCCGCAAACAGGCCTGAAGAACGTGGGGCAGCGATCCAAATTGTTTGAAGAACGGTTCTGTGTAAACCTGTCTTGCCTTGGCATGAAGTGTTCGAAGGGTCCTTGGCAGCGTGCATCTCCATGTACTTGACTGGGACTTTTGTAAGCAGCAGTACTAAGATTTGAAAACTTTCATGCTGCGTGCGGGTAAAAAGAGTTGATTATCAGTAGCATTTATATGCAATACTGGTTCCAGTTCCAATTTGATGCTCATATACACCCCCCCCCCCCATTCCCCACCTACCCACTCTGCCATTTGGATTCTGCATGCTTCAAGAACAGCGGACATATTTTTTCAGATTAAAAGGGTCTGTTGGAACAGGCATAGACTGTACTTGGTAATACTTTTTTAAAAACAAAGAAATATTATCGCTGAATGTTTTTATATGCAGGTGATCCACCGAAACTGAAAAAGGTCAATGACCGGCTGCTGGCCATCCAGCCACCTCATTCTATAACATGGCTGCCTCGATCACTCGATGAAAGAAGCAACTGGAAGGCATCTGAGTGGAGGAGCTGGCTGCTCTTTTATGCTCTCCCTTGCCTTGAGGGTGTGCGGCCGCAGGAATACTGGCGTCATCTGGCGAAGCTCTCTGAAGCTATTCACATTCTCCTGAGAGAGTCACTGTCCACAAACGACATTGCCCGCGCTAGGTAGGAACTCGATTGTAAGAAAGGGCTAGATGGTGGTGTCATTTGAGGCTCACCGAATTATTTGATGTAGTTTGATTGTTTTACAAAATTTACTTCAGAGAAAAGTAGGCTTGAATTCTACTTACAGTGAACTGTGTGTGTTCAGTTAATGGGCTCACCTGTTATTCATAATTGGAGGAAAAAGTAAGACGAGTGACAATGCGATTATCTTAAAGGAACTCATCTTAAAAGAAGCTCATTTGTTTGTTGCCATTAACTAGATGAATCTGTCGTCTTCACTAAACCAGTATTGAATTAGACACCTGTTGCTGTTGAAAACTAGTTTTGATTGCTTCATCAGTACTATCACACCAGGATGGCAGCTGTATGCGTGAGTGACACATTATGGTTGAATATTCAGTTTTCTGTACTTTATTTCCTGCTGTGTATTTTCCGGATATCTTTCCAAAGATATATTTGCTGGAACTCCATGCAATTAATGGGTTGTCCCATTCACAAGTGCGTTAAACGAAACTGGCCATTTACGTTCTACATTTTCAAGTACAATAAACCCTTGCCATGACGTAGTCCTCAGAATAGAAAACTGTCTTCAACAGGTAATACTTTGTTAAAAGTGGAGATGGTTTGGCCTCTCTGCACTGCAGTGGGGGACCATGAAATACTTCAAATAAAGTGAGATTTCGTATAGAGGAATACCATTATAAGGTGTGTACTGTAGTTGATCCCATCTTTAAAACTTTACACGCAGCCACCCTTCAAAAAATATGTGTATGGTGATTGTGTTTGAAGCATTTTTCCGAACGATTCCATGCTATGGTGAAAATTCTTATCTGCACATGTCAGTCATTACTATATTAGGACCTTCAGCCTCTGAGGTGCCTTGTAAGATTTGTGATCTGAAACCAGTCATGTACGCAAGATTTATTTTAGAAAGGTCTGGACCACACGCACAGAAGAAAAATCTGCTAGAGCATAATAAAAATAACAAAAAAAATCAGAATTAAACAAAACAAATGTACTGATTGCTGAAGCTGGGCCCTATTTTAAATAGCCAGCCTACTGATTACTCTTACACGGTGGCTCAGTGGCTAAGGCGTTGTGCTGCTGCGCACGAGGACGCGGGTCCGATTCCCAGCTGCCGTGGCTGCTTTTCTGGCGGAGGTGAAAAGCAAAAACGCCCGTGTGTGCAAGATTTTGGCACACGTTAAAGATCCCCAGGTGGTCAAAATTAATCCGGTGCCCTCCATCCACTACGGCGCGCCTCATCGCCTGCATCGCGTCGGCACGTTAAACCCCACAATCAATCAATCGATGATTATTCTTAAAGGGGTGGCGAACAGAACATACATTTGCCTTTGCTTAATTTTATCCGCAGGAACAATCTTTTGAGAACATAAATACGAAATGTTTTCACAATTCATTGCTTTTGGAAGTTTGGAGACGGCTTTGAAATGCTCATTCTCAGGCGCATCGCAAGCGACCATGTGTGCATCGTCGGTCGGCAGCGCAACTAGCAGTGACGTCTTGTTAGCAACATTCGAGAGATAAACGCTCTTTGTGTATATTATTTTGTAAAGCTGTAAACTCAGTATTCAAAAAATATTGCATCCTTTTGTTGGTTGCCCGATATACTTTTCCATCCACGCGACCAGCGGCGTGACTGCTTCAGTTGTCTGGCAACTGTTGCAGCAGAAATCAGACCTACTGGCTTATTGTACTCAGTTTCCCTGCCGTAGTTCACCATATTTTGGAGCATTCTCTTCCAAATATTACCTTTTTCGTGTCAAACGGCGCAAAGCCACTCGAGCAAAAAAAAAAAAAAACAGGTGCCTCGCGTGTGAGTCGAACGTGCAGCCATCGGGCAAGCCTGCATCGAAGTCGAACACTTTACTCACTTGACCACAGATTCAGGGTGTTCATACATCTCAAGCTGCAGCATAAAAGCCGTTTTATATTTAGCCCAGCATTCCGGTTTGCTTTTGTAAATTCTTGTCTATCTAGAGCTTTAACTGCCAACTTACTGTAGAATACTTCTGCAGCAAGCCATAGGGGAGGGTATCCAATTGACAAAACAATGTTCGTTCATTGCAAACAAGGAAATCAATCCAAGTGCGTGATGGTTGGGCTTGGTGACTTGCTGTATCACGGGTTTGCGCGCATTATTTTTACACTTGAAGAGTAAAAGACGGGTTGGAGTTAATATCTGACAACTAGGAGTTCCTTAGATAAACGTGTTCAGGCAGAAAATTCCCATTCTTTAGGTCATTTCGCTTGTCACGTCAGGAAGCTCACGTTTGCGTAACTCACATGAGAGGTTATGTGAGATAGACGTACTGGCTTACAGAGCGACAGATTAGACTAGGAGGAAACAGTTTACAAATACCAAGTTTACTGGTTGCCTCTGCCTGTGCCACTCGCCCACGTTGTTGACTGAGAGTTCGACCATGTTGATCAGTCGTATCAGAGATCAGACATTGCCCGTTCAATTGTGGGCAAATTTTATGGTGGCACCGATGTTGTAGCCATATCTGACTCTTTGCAAGCCTGCTGTATGCCAACATGTGCAGATGAGGGGGAGCTATGATTGGCTGCTTAAGTTCTTAACATGACGTCACCTCACGACTCGAGGAAAAAAGCCTCGGGGAAACCGTAACTGCGTTTTTCTACCTATTTGCCGACATCGTCCAGCGTAACGGCTATGCACAGTTTGTTTATCAAGGTTCCACAGTTCGAAATACACACACGCCATGATTTTTTTTGAAAATCTCTTCACGACCCCTTTAATTTTTTTTAAATGTGAAAGCCTTAAGTGTGCCAATGTATGAAAAACAGTCTTTGCTGTCCGGTCAAAGAAATGTCCTGCCACTTAAAAGGGGTAAAGAAATAAAAAAAAATGTGTGTGCTGCAGTGGCATTTGATTGGGGTCTCCACAGTAGCAGTGCATATCAGCCCAATGTGTTACCAGTGTACTGCCTTGGCACGTTTGCAATAGAACAAAAGTTATCATTATCTTTTGTTTTGTTGCGCGTTCTCACTTTGGCATTGGCCGGGATTCTGGAGCTTGCCTTGAGGGACTGATGTGCCCACTTCACAAAATTCACAACAAAACTATGAACAGGAAATGTAAAAGTTGTCGGATAGTGCGGGCTGTGTCACACCTAAACATTGCACGAGTAAAAAAAAAAAAAAAGCCAGTCGAAATACTGAATGCAGAACGGCAAAGAAACAAAAGCGAAGAAAGAGGTGCAAATATGATGTAGCCGTAAACAAGTGCGAACTTAGAAGCAGTATAAGTTAATTGCGTGGCTTTAGATGAAAACATAGCCACCGATAACATTTCTCTCATAATCGGCAGGGTGGGCGGCCTTGATCGATACCCTTTTATGACTCTCTCCCCTCCTTCTTCCCCCTCTCGTGAAAATTCAGAAGGGGGCCCCAGCCCCTTCTGAAAACAGTCTTTGAAACATTCCTTTTTAATTCATTCCAGATCGTGCTACTGCTGTCGTTTGTTGAGCGCTGCGAAGTGCTCTACGGACCTGCAGCACCGGTGTTCAATGTGCACTCTTTGCTGCATTTGGCGGCAAATGTTCGAGACCTTGGTCCTCTGTGGGCGAATTCCACGTTTGTATTTGAAGGTGGGAATGGGAAGCTTGTGAAGTCCATCACAGCAGCTAACGGATTACCCCATCAAATTGTTGAGCGTGTGGTTATGGGACAGTGTCTGGAGAATTTTGTTTCAGCTGGAGACATCACCAAAGATGAAAGAGCCACGTGCAAACTTTTTTGGGCCATGCTCGTGTCTCCAATGCAATTCATGAGGAGGGGGCTACACTGTTGGGGCGCAACATGAATGCCAAGCTTACGGTTGCTGAAGGTAACGCATTGAAGGAGGCTGGCTATGGTGCCATTGAGTGCTATGACAGATACATCTTTGACGACCAAGTCTATCATAGTGCTTTATATAAAAGGCCAATTAAAAGTGATACCACTTTTGTGGAAGCATCCCAAGGTTTTTTCCACATCGAAAAAATTGTGCGAGCATCGTTTATGGGAGGGCACAAATGCTTGCTCTTATGCCGAGAAGTTCTGTTTTTGGATACTGTGTCATTTCCCAACCACATTAGGCCATGTTTCTTGTCTGCTTCAGGTGTGCCCACAATCTTAACACCACAGGATGTCTTGAGAAGCTGTGTTTTTGTCGAGTTTCGCAAAGAAAAAAAAGCCTATTTGTGCTTGATGCCCAACAGCATTGAAAGGGACTAGGTGCACATCAGTTCATTTTCTTTGTTGTTGTTTCTGTTGTTGTTGATAAGTGCAGAGCACTTTAGGGACCGAGCTTGTTGTCATAGCTTGTCTGGGGTCACGCTATACAGCCACTGCGGTCACGCGGCAGTACGCGCCCAAACAGAGCCCCGCAGTGTCATGCACCCAAACAGAGGCTTTGAAAAGGCACCTGCTTGTCCCTTGATTCAGCCTTCCGGCCAAAAGTTAAAAGAATACTCGAACAAAAGGCTTACATGTGTAGAACCATTCGAAACTCCTGGAACCGCTAGCACTTGTCATAGTTGTCCCCATTATTTAACGCAAAGAAAACTGCAAGTACAATTGAGGCAACATATATGTAATTACCCGGCATTCCCCGGATTCATTTAGTTCGGAATGTTCATTGGGTTGGTGTTTACTCAGTGAAAAAATGGGGCCACCACGAAGGAAAAAAAAGCACGTTCAGAATGGTGCAGAAAGGCTCTAGCACATGCAAGATGACAGCAAGCACAAAAAGAACAGAACTGCCGCTTGTGCTGTTCTAGGCAGAACAAGAAACAAATAGTAAAGAAAAGGTTGCGAGCTGTCCGAGGAGAAGGCACGCGAGAAATGTGATTGCAGGAAAATTGAATTGCGGTGAGACAGAGAGTGGAAAAGCGTGAAGGGTAATAGCAGATTGCAAAGAACAACGCCACAGCCTGTATGGTGAATCACTGCTCTGCACTTCCAACAGCTTTCATGTTGGGTGGAACTGCTTTAAGTTTTCTATTGAGCTCTTGAAATTAGTGGACAGATTTTTTCAATTACCTCAGTGACAGAGTAATCACAACACCTGATCTTTTCCAAATCATATTGAGTTCAGTGATTTTTTTCGTGAAGAAATGCACAAGAAGTGCACGGTAAAGAAATGCACGGCCATGGGAGTGAATGATTATGGCAGGACAGCAGATTTCAGCACTCATACATTTCCCACTGTTGCCTTCCCCAACAACTGGGTAGAGAAAGATCAGGCTTACTCTCGCATGCGTAGAGTATATGCTCCAAATGTAGAGTTGCCCTAACCATACTCTGTTTTTGCAAACTTTTGCAAAATGTATCAGGAAGATTGTGTTGTAAATATTGTGTAAAATACCGTAAGTGTACCATATATGACTGTAATGCTGTGATGAGTGTACTTTCCAGCAACCTTTATTTCAAGCCTGTGTGGCTGTAAAAGTGTGTTGCCATTGGACAAGGTTGTATTGTAAATATAGTGTAAAATACTGTAAGTATGCCATTTATGGCTGTGAGTACGTCTTAGCAACCTTGACTTCAAGCCTGTGTGTTTGTACAAGTGTATTGCCATTGGAGAAGATTGTAAGGTAAATATGATGTCAAATTCTGCAAGAGTACTACATATGACAGCAAATACTGTGAGAGGACTACACTTTTTCGCAACCATAATTTAAGCCTGCATCGTGAATAAAAATTTGTTTCCACAGAATGTAGCCCTGCTGTGTTTGATGGCCTATACTTCCTATTATAGACTCGTCTCAGTTGATCAGTGGAGTAAACAAATTGCTAAATGTCCTGTTGTGCTTTACTGGCTTCACATTCCTTTTAAAACGAAAGCCTTGAGTACCCCATTCTAGGAAAAAGTTCCATTGTTGTTATTTGGTGAAGAAAGTAGTGACAGGGAGAGTAAGTAAAAAAAATGCTCCAGCTTAGCTCACCTAACCCTGGATTTGTGAAGCAAAAGCTTGGCATGGCCTATTTAAGCATTGGTTTCACTTGGTTAACCTTTTACTTAGCATAGGTATACATTTAGCGTTAAGCTAGGTAGGACGGCTTTGCCTAGGTTGGTGGCCAGACATGATCATTGGGTAGGCTTGGGTAGACATGCATCGGCTCAAAGCCTCCGCCCCCGGGAAAGACGGCCCGGGCTGTAATCCATGGCCAAGCTCACACTAAGTGAGTGCGGCACTTCTCTTGGCCGTGGTGAGCCAAAGGTGAGTCAATGTTCTTTGTGCTTCATAAAACATTGTGAGGGAGAGGCTTTTGAGAACTGGTCGGTTAGAGTGGCAGCAGCAATGGAACACCGACAACGCTGACACTGACTTGCTTCGCTGGGTTCCCAGTGTGCTCGCTATACCGCGCTGCTTTCTTCCGCCCAGACAACTTGCCTACATCATTACTGGACATGGCCCTTCCCTGCACTATTTCCACATGATCGACTTGCTCCCCGAAAACAGGTGTTCTTGTGGACAGCTTGGCTCTTTTGTGAGCCACTACCTCTGGGATTGCAGTAGGACAGCACCGTTTGTAACCCGACTTAAACATGTCTGCTTGTCCCTTGAACCTCGACATCTGTGACAAGCCCTGGACCGGGCTGTGCAAATCCTCATCGAGCTTGTCGATTTTGCGAGCAAGAATATGCTGGACGACTAACGCTCAAAAAATGAGCTCCAAAGTATGTGTGTTGCTTAAGGGTGTAGTGCGTGTCTCTGTGATTGTGGTCCTCATTTGAGGCCTCTTCTAATGGAATTTAAGGTGCTGTGGGTGGTTGCTACCTGTGATGAAGTTGACCGCCTGTGCTCATCTTCGTATCTGCGCAGTGGTACTGTTCTTCGGGGTGTGCTTCTCTAGCTGGACCGTGCAGTGGAGACCCTGATTCTAGTTAGGGAGTGGCATGTACGTGTCAGTCTGCTTGTTGAATAAATCGGCAAAGTAACGCGAAAAAGCGAGAGCGAAAAGACATACACGATGTAGCAGAAAAGGCGATTGAAGTATTTCGCATGAAAATAAAAATAAAAGCAAAGAAAGCGGTGCAGATGTGATGTTGCTGTAAAGAAGTCACTAATTAATATTGCCACTCTTTCACCATCAGAGCACATAGACAAACTTCAGTGTTCCAAAATATTTTGTTGCTGAGCTCATAAACAGAACTGCCTAAGTGGTAGCAAACTCTAGCAAAAAAAACTTTTTTTGACTGCTTATGTATGGGAACGTGAAAGCGTTACATTATGCATTTCATTTTCAGGACTGTGCTGTCCTCTATGCGTAATGGCAGTTCTGTTCTTATTGTCATCCTTCATAGCGACAATGTCTCTCAACTCAAGTGTTGATGTTGGCAATTACGTAATAGGGGAAATACTAAAAACAGTGTTTGGTGTGTTCGCTACGTTTTGGCATTCAAGGGATGCTATAAAATGAAACTGGAGGCACTACTACATTTGCACAGTCATGTTTCCTGGCAGTGGCTGTGGTTGGCGGCTGCCCACAAGTCCCTGTCACATCGTAACTTGTTCAGAAGAGGAGCCATACATTTGTCTCTCCTGCTACCTAGCTTAGCTGTTGGAGTTTCTGTCACCATTGCATCATACTTAATGAATTGTGCAATCCTTTCAGTGAACTCCAGGTTAAGCCAGCGGCACCTGCCGCGAGAGAATATGAATTGCGCCGCCTCCGCGTTAGGCATTTCACGGCGCAGCCCAGAAATGAATTGCGGCCGCTATCAGCTCCATTAGGTGCCGCTTCCGTCTCTAGAACTTATTGTTGGGCGAGTTGGTGCATCTTGGTGAATAAACACGGGCTTAATTTGCGCGAAAAAGACACCACACACAGGAAGGACGGGACGAGCGGTCGTCCCGTCCGTCCTGTGTGTGGTGTCTTTTTCGCGCTAGGCCGTGTTTATTCGCTTCCGTCTGCTTTCGCTGCTACGAAGCTTTGTAGTTCGCTTTTATTTTCATTGTGGCAATATCTATAGCCGCTCGCCCACCCTTGCCGCAATGGGCCGGCCCTATCCCCTCCTATCCGTATTCTTGTTCCGTGGTTTAAATTGATCGTCGCGCGTTGTCTGCCGGCGCAGGCGTCGTCGTTCGGTGCAGCGATTAATTAGTCCGGGGCGCAACTGTACGAAGTGCCTCACGCACCACTGCCTTGTGATCACGTACCTACGCACGTGCTAAATTGGTAAGCGGCTGCGGTTTCCGCGACAGCAGTAAGGGCGGAGTTGAAAATTTTGTGAGTTTTTCGAAGTTACTGCACGGAAAGCTTTTCTTTGCTTCACCGCACAGCACCCGCGCGCACACTGCAGTGCCAGCACCGCTTGGGTCCAGCGTACCGCCCGCCAGCGACACGTCAATTGCAGCATGAAAGCGCTGTTCACAAGTGAGGTTCGAGCGCCTGCAGCACATTTCAGCACATTTACGCCACTTCCGGCGCGCGTGACGCTGCATGACAGCGGCCGCTGAAGCGCTGCTAAGCAGCACAAGCGGCTTTCAGCGGAGCCAGCAGCGCAAACCATCGCTTTCAGCGGATTTCAGCACAAAAATGGCGCTGAAATTCACTGCCTTTTCGGATAGGGATGGCGATGAATACGCAGCTACGTGGTCGTGCGGAGGTTCGAGCAGTAGGTTGGATAAGTTTTACTTTCCTCCTCAGCTCGCTCGCAGCGTCATTAGCTGCAATGTTCTATCTTTTCCCTCGGGCACACCTCGTTTGTCTGACCACTTCCCAGTTTCGGTGAAGCTCGCGCCAGGCAACGCAGCGTCTAGTGAGGCTATGTGGCGCATGGATGTTTGCCTGCTCGCTGATCAGATCAGTGCGGCGAGCATTCATGCGTCGCTCGAGGAGGAACCGCGTGAGCTGGATTGGGAGGAGAGGAAGGCGGGCTGGTGGAGCTTCCTCATCAGAGAGGGTCGTGAGCGGAGAGCTCGCAATTCGCGCGAGCTTGATGACACGCTCTACAAGTTACGTATTATTAAGGGCCCAGAGATGACCTTTCTGATGCGCGACTACGAGAACCTTCTCAAGGCGCGGTATGAGTGGCTGCTGCACCAATCGGCGGCGGGTCGCTCGCTCGGGCAGGGCAGTAGCAGACCCAGACGTGTTGCGGTTCGTGAAGGCAGGCTCTGTAGAAGAACAGGGCCACACTTGTCCTGCACGTGGTGCTTCCCGAGTGGAGACGAAAGTTATAGGCCAGAGGACATTGTCACCACCTTCACAGGGTACTTTAGTTCACTGTTGAGCTCGGAAGGCAATGTAGGCGCACCACCTCCCCCAAGTACTTAACGATTTGGGGGAGCTGTTGGCCACGCCAGTCACGATGCCCAAGTTATGAGAAACTGTGCAGGCTATGAATGTGGCTCGTGGACCCTATGCTCGAGATGGTCAATAACTTCCTCGAGAACGGGAAGAAGCCGGTTTCCTTTAACGAGGGCACAGTGTTCTTGCTACTCAAACCGGGTGGCAAACCTTCCGAACTGAAGGCTTACCAGCCTATCTGCCTGCTTAACAACGATTATCAGCTAGTAACCCGCCATAATAGCGAGGCGAATAGGTGAGACATTGCCCTTGTAGCGAGCAAAGCCCAGGTGTATACCATACCGAGGCGAACCATCACTACAGCGCTTAGCCTAACTCATGACCTGCTTACCTTTGAAACGTGGATGAGCATTAGTGGCTGCTTCCTGTCGCTCAACCAGTCGAAAGCTTTCGACCGGGTGGAGCACCGCTAATTGTTCACCGTGTTGCGGGGGTTTGGTTACCCCTACGAGTTAGTGGACAGGCTCCAGGAGTTATACACGGGAGTCAGTGTGGCAGTGGGATTAGGCAGGGACGCCCACTTTCCCCGCTCCTATTTGTATTGGCTATCAACCCACTTTTACGTAGGGCTCAAAGTTCCCAAGACATCCGCGGCTTCCCTCTTTAAGGGCAGGAGCAGGTTAAGGTGTCCGCCTATGCAGACGATGTCTCCTTGTTTCTGCGGGACTCCAGCAGCTGCGTGGCATTCATGTGCCTCTTTACCATCAATAGCGAGCTGTTGGGGGCCCAAATTAACATTGGGAAGAGCCGGGCGTTGCGCTTTGGCGCGTTCCCGGTCGATCTGCTAGGTAAAAGTCCTTGGTGTGACCTTTCACGCTTCAGGGGAGGGAGCATGAGAGACATGGAAAGGGCTCCTCATGAAGGCAAAAAAGCGGCTCGAGGTGGCCTCACGGTTAAAACTGTCGTTAGCAGAACGCGCCTACGTCATCAAGGCGTGTGTTTCGGCAGCTTTCTTCTACATGGCCAGGGTTGCGGGTCTGCGGCACTTCGCCGCACGCAAGAATGATACGCTGCTCTTTTCATTCTTGTGGGGCAGAAAGACTGGGACGGTTGCACGAGCGCTTTTGCGCCTGCCATTTAAGGGGGCTTTAGCCCACCCAACGTGCAGCAGATGTGCAGCGTTCTCGCCTTGTGCGAGTTTCTTGACCTCGTGCGAGACCCGGAATACATAGGGAAAAATTTGCTTGAGCACCTTCTAGGCACTATGCGGGCGCTGTGTTTCGACGACCCTTACACGGCTCCGTCGGCAGAGCTGCTTCCGCAGTTCTACAAGTAGGTCGCGCAAACGCATAAGGTTATCGCGGAGCGGCTTCCGGGTGTGGAGGTTCGTCCCTACTAGTAGGATTTGCGAGCTGCGGGCTGTCTCAGAGCTCACACACGAGCAGGCGGACCGTTGTGGGCGACCACGCTGGGCCAAGCTAACACCTCGGGCGTTTCCAGAGAACGTCCGTGATTTCGGATGGGAGCGAAGATGGGGCGTTTTGCCCACGGGGGACCGCGTCGCCACGCCATCTACCCAGTAGCGCCATCCACCCGGGGTCTGCAGTACGGGCAGCACAAGACAGCCCAGCATGCTTTTTTCGAGTGCCGCACAGCGCGCACTTTTTAGCGGCTGCTAGCTCGGATGTTCTCGGTCCAGCACAGGCAAAATTCCAGGTCGCGCGACGCGCTCTACTTTTCCTCCTGGGGGTTGGCATGCTGGTGTTTCTTGTGCAGGCGTCGCGGAGTGGCTTCGCTTCGCGCTCGGCCTCAAACCACCATATAACCCATGTTGTGGATAGTGCGGTCTCTACTCATGGCACACTTAGAGACCGAGCTAGCAATACTGGGAGAAGCGGCCTTCCTCCGGCGCTGGTCATGTCGATTTATCTTCGTGCAGGATGGTCGTTTTGCGTGATCGTCCACGAGACGTCACGATAACCTCCTTGTAAAAGCGTAGCGACGACACACCCAAGCGCAAGCCGAGGTATCTGTCTTAGCGCTTAGGTTTGGTGACGTGTAAGAACCACACGAAAGTTGTTTCGTTTGCATTAGCAGCAGCTGTCGCTCGGGCGGTTTAATTAGATTCGGAAGCGGCCGCACAGAGCAAGCCACGCTAACGCAGCATAAGCATCCAAGTTGGGTGCATAGGTAGGAGAGAAGGAGCGTGGCACACATAATGAGCGCTGGCTGCGGAAGCACACATTTTGAATGCGTTTCGTATGCTCGCAGGCTGAAATAACTACCCGGTTAGACGCACACCCATATTCTTACTTTGACACTTAGTAATCATCTGTGTTTGTGCAATCGGCATGCCTCGGATATCGAGGCCGTGTTGCAGATACAGCCAACTGTACATGTTTGAACCTCATTTAGTCACCAGAAGGTTTTGTAACTGCACGGACTGTGTTATTGGAAGATTGGCATCACGCCTTTGTATGATATGTGGTCGTAAATAAATCCCTTTTCATCTGTGGCCCGGCAATTAGCCAGCGAGCAGTCAGCGCCCACTGAGCCCACCTGCAACCTGTCGCACACTAGCGCACTGTCTACTTCGAACGCGGCACGCTTTGCGGAGAACCTGAAGAAGTATCGTGCCTCTCCACCCAAGGCGCACTGCTTCAAGTTTGTTGCACCAGCCAACTCAACCATCGACGGGTCCCCCGACGACTCGACACTCTGCAACATCAGGGTGGCATGTGCTTTTGCGTGGCGGTGGCCTCGGCTGCCACTGCTGTGAAGCTCAACTCTGCTGGCTATGTCACTCTCAGCGGCGTGAAGACGCCTTCCCAGTGCATCGGGCCAAAGGTCGTGGTAGTCAGCGTCCTGCGGCTGCACACACCAACGAGCACACACGCGTCAAGCGCGTGTGTGCTCGTTGCAACCAGCCTGGTCACAACCGCAGCGAGTGCAAGGAGTCGTGGTGCGCTCGGTGCCTGAACTTCGGCCACGAAGAGCAAGCATGCGACGCTGGTTGCAGAAGATGCGAAGGTCGGCATCCCACGGCTGATTGCTTGCGCCCGCGCTCCTATGCGGCGGCCCTGGGCGACTTCCCTGCCCTGCCGCCAGCTTCGGAGGGGGTGCCGACACGAGCGCGGGAGGAGCCAGTGAGGCCACTCCGTCCATCGACACACCGTCGGAAGACAAGCAGCCAACGCCCGAACAGCTGCCAGGGATCAATGAGAGAGGGGGGGAACCGAGCTTCCCAGCACGGTTTCGTTACCCACTGCACATGTATGAAGCAATGCTGCTGAACCATTTTAGTCTCGACAGCAAAGTACTACAAGCTCAAGGGTCGTTTCGTTACTCATGAGCTGGAAACAGCACCATGGGCAGCTCCATTCTATGGTGGAAGTATCTGGCACCGTCTCTCGGAGGTCATGAGACACTAAAGGAGGAAATCCTGATGCACAAGGTATTAGTAAAACGCATCCCGAAAGATTACTTTTGTAAAGAGTGGTGAGAACACTAGCACTACATTTTGCTCAGACACCGAAAGTGAGTCGAACCCACTGACTTGTGCTGCTCGAGTTCCGTGCTGAGACAAAGTGGATCAAAAACAAAATTTGTGTACTAGAAACACCAACCACCCCCACAAGTGGCAGTGCCACCGGAGGTCCTTAACGTTAAGTCTTGATACGATCAAGAAGGAGGTGCTGTGTCAGGATTCAGAGAAGGGCAAGAAGTTTGGACATGTGATTAAAGTCGAGAACTCATACAACACGGAGACGTGCTTCGCGTACTCCAAAGACGCTTACGTTAAGAACATCGAGCAGCCGCAATTCCTTCCAGAAGGTCCAAAAATGTTACGGCGCTAACAATGCCTTCATGACTACAGTCGATGACTACATTTCCAGCGCGTGTAGCAACCCGCACAGTGCTTCCAAGACAAGCCCCTCACCAATCGCATGTTTTCACTTAGCTGTGAGGTGGTCATTCGAGTCCCTCTGAAGACATCCGGTGTACAAGAAATGGAGTGACGATGAGCTGGTTGCTCTCCTCATGATTCCGAACTTGCTCGGAGGGTTCCCCGTCGTTTACCAGCACAATTTCTTTGTGAGGGCTGAGTCCGACTTGCTGTCCCCTTTCATTGACCTCACGTCATACATGCTAGAACATCATCCCGAGCTAGGCTGGATCTTGATGCTCGCGCTCCGCCCAAAAACCTCAGACCCAGACCCTCGGATCCATACCTTGGAACCACACCTCAGACCCAGACCCCCGGAACCTTTTTTTATTGCGTCCAACTTGGTACTCCAAGTTGGACACAATACATCGCAGCAGATCTTCACAACTGCTGCACCAAACGTGCTACACAACTAGAAGAAGCGTGCGGCGTGACTCTGCACTGTTGGTACCACCGCGACCGAGATCTTCGAGCCGTGGGTGCTCCCGATATTTCGTGCCAACGCACGTGCAAACTCGCGCCGACACTGCCCCGGGACCCGGACAATGATGCCACTCCGACGACTATGCAGCAAGTCGTACCCTGCGCCCGATGAAAAAACTGATTGTCAGCGAAACAATCACCTACTCCCGAGACATGTATACAATCCATATTGCTGGGAAGCGCTAAGTGTACATACCCCTGCTTGTTTAGCATTATATAATATCATGTGCTGGATTTTGCGTATATGTCCTGTCATATAGTACTGTATATAACTTTCTTAGCTCTGTATCAAGTCTATATTAGCATTGTATAATTGGTGCGATAGACTGGTGCCACAGAACGCTCTCATTGATGCGGTACACGGGGCTGGAGCAGGAGAAGCGTTCGCAGCAGTTATCAAAGACCTATACATCGATAACACTACCGTAGTGATGGCAGCTAATGCCCGACCCAACCCATCAAGATTGCATTCGGGATACCGCAGGGCTGTCCATTGAGCGGCCTCCTGTTTAACCTTGTCGTAGACCCGGTGATCAGGGCTGTGCAAGGGTGCAGTGGTGCACACATATTGGCATAAGCAGATGACCTCACCCGAAGCCCTGCAGCAGTGAAGCAGGACGGTGGGGGAGACGCTAGCTGGACAGCTTGGCCTGGTACTAAAACCGGCAAAATGTAAGAGCCTACATTTGTCAGGCGGCACACTAGTGGGTACACAGCCAACAACGCTCCTTGTACACGGTGAGCCCATTCCGCACCTCAACGACTTCAATGGCCACCCTTTCCTGGGACGACCCGTGGGATACCGCGTAATTCACGAGAATGGCACGGTGCAGGCCGCCATTATGATGGGCCAAAAGCTGCTCACATTGATGCTGGCCCCATGGCAACGTATGGACGCTGTGAAGACTTTCCTTTTCCCAGCCCTCAACTTCGCAATGCGGATGGGGACCTGCGGCAAATACGAATGGAAGAAACTGGACGACGCTTTGCGCCCACTGCTCAAGAAGACGCTGTATCTCCCCAGCAATGGTACGAACGACTACCTCTAGGGTAGCGGCAAAGGAGGTGCAGCGGGTATACCCAACGCGGCAGACACCAGCGATGCCTGTCGTATTAATGCAGTTTTTAAACTGTTGTTCTCTGCTGTCCCAGAAGTCCACGACAGGGTGGTATCAGCGTTCACAGAGGTGGTGACAAGACGGCTTAGACACCCAGCTGAACAAGAGGACTTCGAGGCTTACGTGAACCGAGAGATGGCAGGCGAATTCCGGGCAACCTCTACACAGGTGACCACAGTCTGGGCAGACACACGGAAAGCGTCACGCACAATTGGGGTGGAGTGGGAGCTCCACCCTGACGGTGCACGCATCACGACGGGTGGGGCCTCCCTCTCCCTGAAGCACCAATCAAAAGTGATGAAAACGCTGCGTGGCCACCAGCAGGCCAATTCCGATGCAAATTCCAATTCTCTACTAGGTCCTACTTGCGACTCATAAAAAAACTGGCTGTGAGTGAGACAGCGACATCCTCACGGAATATTTATGCTACACAGGTAACCGGCCAGCGTCAGACTCTTGAATTGCCGGCCTAAGCCCGAGGAAAAAAGACATGTTTCTCTTCTCCCCCTCTTTTTGTTTTTGTTGATTCTTTGTTGCGTTGTTTTTTGTTGTTGTTGTATTTTAACTTGCAGTGTTTGGAATAATTGTATTTTTTGCTTACCTTGTTCACTACTGTTGTTTGTGTTTGATATGCAGTGTTCGCCAGTTTGTGCACTTATCTGCCTTGTCAGTTGTTACTGCCCCAATCTGAAAAGTTCAAAGCATTTTCATAAACTACGTTCTCGGCTTTTTGGCTAAGACAGTGATAAGTTCAGGTGTCATACTCGTTAACCAGCCGCTGGTCCACCCCTGGTCGGCGACGCTCGACCCCCCCCTGGAGCCTGTCCGACCCCCCATCGAGACTCGTGCAGTTGCATGGGCACGAGCTGGCTCTGCCAGCCACCGCATGTTTTTGCGTGATTGCATGAACAAGCGTGCGTTGCCTGTGCTTTAAGAGTGTTGTGGCGCCTCGGGACCCCATCCCAAACCCCTGAATCCCCCCCCCGTGGCCCCCTGGTAAGGGTTGGGGGGCCTGCTGCTCTTGGACGTCGACAGTCTTCAATTCTGGGACATCCTGGCATCCGGGACCTACTAACCAAGACCCAGCCTCAGCTTCAGATGGGGTCTCATCACCCGCTGGGGCCCTCTTCGACCGATGCACCCGACCAGAGGCATGCCACCACCAAGGAGCCATGCCTTCGACCTCAAGCTTCTAGCGGGCTGCAATGCCGAGGACATCATTGACAGTGTGGCCTGCATCGTCACCATCCAGGAAATCTGCTGTGTACAACACATGGGCGCAAAAAACTAGCAAGTGATCATCAACTCCCGTGCTGCCATCACCACCCTGATCCAAATGAAGAGGGTCCATCTTGGCAATTAACTTGCTCCTATGACTCCCGTTGGCCCGGCTACCACCAGCATGACCTGCCTGTTTCTTCCCTCCAGTGTTCCCGCTAAAACCCTGATCAGAGCACTTGCACCATACGACAGCATCTCCGAAATACGACATGGCACCTTCAAAGGGCAACCAACCGTACTCACTGGTATAAGATATATCCAGATCAGAATGAAGGAAGACAATCCAGTACCCAACTATGTGCACGTAGGTGGACACCATGTGGTGTTTGACTACCCAGGAATGAAACGGGTGTGCCAGCCGTTGCAGGGAGGAGGGCCACATTAGTGCAGACTGTACGGCACCGCTCTGTGAGAGGTGTGGTATCTACGGACACTCAATGCCCTGCGAACTGCCCTGCCGGCGCTGTGGGCAGCCGCATGTCACCACACGCCACGGCTATACAGTTCGGTGGCAGGTGGTTCCCAGGCTACACACGCTACTTTCAGGGAGTTGACCACAAGTTTCCCTTCTTGAACAGAGAGAAATCGGAACAGTCGGCCCCAGGCAACACCAAGGACGACTCCCAAGGCTAAGGTGCACTGCAGCCAAATGCCAGTAGCGAAAACAAGCCTGCCCCAAGCGCATCTGGTTCCACCAGCCACGACAAGCCTCCTGAGGTACCGCCTCAGCCCGAAAATGACCGCCCCAACCAGCAAGTCGCCACGATCCCCAAGGAAGTACCGTATTTTCCGGTCTATAAGTCGCACCTTTGTATAAGTCGCACCCCCCTCAAAATGACAGTTTTTCAAAAAAAAAAAAAAAAAAAAACGTAAACAAGTCGCACCGGTGTATAAGATGCCCCAGTATATAAGACGCACTTGTTAATTAGGTAAACTCATAGTGAATCAGATCGTTAGAAAGTGCGGCAAAAGTACATGGTTGCGACGGGCGTCGCCTATGAACGCATCTTCTGCTAAGGAGGGCTAGACACAGGCAAATAACATCCAAAGTCTAGACAGAACTAACTTCTCAAAAATGGTTTATTGATACACACAGATGGAATGTACTTACGGACAGCGCTTAGGCAAAACCATCCAAGTCTTTTTCCTCAGACTCGCTAACAAATAAGAATGGTGCTATGTACACTACGTAGTGCACCGCCGCCGGACATGGCTATGTTCACTACGACGTGTAGCGCCATCTAGGGAACGAATGTGAAAGCCATTTTATCACGTGTCTCAATGTAGCCGGTTGTCGGCCTCCTCCAGAGCCGAGCCGAGCTAGCCGGTCGTGAGTTGTGGCTCACAGACGCGTGCGTTTCAGCGGGCTCTTTGTCGGGCACGCGAAACACGTCTCGAGATAGAGATTAAACCTGGAGCACGGTTTGCATCTTACGAAGATTTTGAAAGGGCTCTCCGAAAGTTGCAGCTGGAGACGAATGCAGTCTACGTAAAAAAGACCAAGAAGTCTGTAGATGTCGTGAATGCCCACTTGACGTCCGGAGCGGTAAAGTTGGACGAAAAATTGAAATTCGCCAACGCTACGTTTACGTGCAAGCACGGCGGCAACTTCAGGACAAGGGGCACAGGAGTGCGGCCAAACCAGAGGTAAGAGCTGGCAGTGTTGCGACAACACATGTAGTGCAGTGGTAGTCATAGAGATGGTACAATGGTGAGCGCGGTTAGGGAAGCAGCCTGCCGTGGCCAGGGAGAAGCATTCCGCATGAACCACACTGGTGCACAGAATTTCTGTCGTGCCGTTGCAGTGGAATACGTCCGCAGTATCTGTAGCACCTCCGCAAATGTTTACAATCGAGCTGGGAGCAGTCCATTGCTCTTGCTAACCATCCTCGCCTGTCGTAGGTAGTACAACTGGAAGCTTACAACCAACTCGGTTACGCCAAATTCACCGGCGACGGGGTTAATGTACCGTCGAATCGTGCAATAGTTTCACCTGGTCACCGAACCTTCCGGTAGTCGTTTGCCAACTCTGAACACCCCAACTACTGCGCCCACTGCACCGACTTATGACACCACCAGCCCGTGTTCACGCTAAGTGTACTGCTCACCCAGTGCACATACTTGGTCTTTAGTATCTGTGACTCCCGCTTACGTCTGCTTCTGGGGGCTATAGCAAGCTTGGCTATATTGCATGCAGATATGCTTGTTCATGCCCTTTATTAGAGCTGCCTAGTGTATTGTAAACGAAAGCTTAAGTTGGCCTGTGCATGCTTAGGGGACCATGTTTTGTAGTACAGG
The DNA here is from genome assembly GCA_013339765.2 of Haemaphysalis longicornis. NCBI lineage: Eukaryota > Metazoa > Arthropoda > Arachnida > Ixodida > Ixodidae > Haemaphysalis > Haemaphysalis longicornis. The sequence continues at coordinate 151,877,210 of CM023452.1, read as the reverse complement.
CGGACAACCTGCAAAACGAAGTTCTCACTCAGACCAAACGTGAAGCCCCTTTGCAGTTTCAATGCCGCGGTTGTCCACTAAATGCGGTTAAGGTCACATGTTATGAAAGCTCAGATAGCAATGGTATTCAGCCCCCAATCAAAACAGCCGGAAAAGTGATGTTGGAGATGCAAACTGATTGGAAAGCAAACTTGTTTACAGCCTATGTTGAGTGAAACAATTTGGCTATTGCCATTTTTTTTTCCAGAACATGAAAAATGATGCCAAGCTAAAATTGTGTTTTGCGTGCCAGGCGTGGAAGCAAGAGCTGGAGCATCACATGCACTACTACTGGATCACAATCACGAGACTACAGATTAACATGTTTGCCTCCTACCGGAGTGCAGACGTCAAATGACGACGAGGCCAAGTTTGTTCAGCCCCTCATAGAGATGAAGGTGCGACTCACCCGCATCATACAGAAGCTAAAGGAGGAGACAGGTAAGATTGTTTTTGCATCTTGGCTGTAGATGCTACTAACCCCTGTACTATTTTGTTTCAATTGTCTTACAGGAAAGGTGATCATTGCAAAGGATGTGCACAACATGAGGGGCCAACACAACAGAGGAGATGACACAGAAAAGCTGCTGCAGATGATCTGTGACCTCCGTGAAAAGGAGCAGACAACTGTCAATACACATTACCTGACGAAAGCCATGAGCTTCAACTTCTGTATGTGCAAACACGCCAAATGCACAGAATATTTGAAGGCTACCCAGAGGTTCTTGTTCGGACGCACCTACAGAACAAACAAGCATAGAATGCCCTTGTTTGTTTCATGGCCGAGGATGGTGCGGAAGCAGCCATGTAGTGGCATATGCTTTTGTTGCGTCTGGAGCAACAGCATGTCGTTAGTAAGCTGGCTGGAAACTTTGTCAAGGAAAATGCAAAGGACGTCAGACACCAATGTTGTCATCGTTGACAAAGACTTCACTGAGATTGCAGCAATACGGGAGACATTTAACTCAAAGCCTTCTGTGCAGCTGTGCCAATTTCATGTGATGAAAGCTTTCAGGGCAGCTGCTGGGCAATTGGCACACTCCACAGAAGAACGAGAAAGGCTCATCAGCAGCTTTGGGGAAATGGTGTGTGCACCTACTCCTGAGAAGATTGAGGATGCCCAAACTGACTTTCTGAGACATGCTAATGCGGGAGCATGTGCCTACTTCCAGAAAAACTGGGCAGACATTGCCAACATGTGGGCAAGACACCTGCGCGACAAGCAGTTCACTGCAGGTAACAACACTACGAACAGAGTTGAATCATACAATGCAAAGATAAAACACATTTTATCAGCATCTGACAAACTGCATGAGGCACTGACAGGTATACTCCAGCTATCAAGCGCACTCACGCAGGAAGCAAGACATCGTGCACGTGTGATGAAGACGTGCACGTTTTACTCGTACGAAGCATCGAGTGATGTCGAGGCAAGATGTGCCAAGGAGCTAACCCCCTACGCCTCCTCTGTGATCAACAAAGAAGTGGCCAAGGCTAGACAAGCACCACCAGAATTACGGCAAATACAGGCAACTGTTCATGCTGTTTCAAGTTCTTGTAATACATGGCACGAAGTTTCAACACAAACTTGGACATGCACCTGCACCACGTTTTCCAAGATGGGGCTTCCTTGTCGTCACATTCTGGCTGTCTGTGGAAGAACTAGTGTCATGCCTGACCTGTCCAAAGTCGTGAAGCCTCGGTGGTTTAAGTCTCATCACCTCAGAATCATGGCTGCTGACGCTGATGCAGAGGAGACTTGTGACACTGCATCACATCAAAGCACAAATGTTGAACTGCTAACCATGCCAGGGCCAGCATTTAATAAGATGAATAGAAACGAGCTGTTTAATTATGCAATGAGGACACTTAAGTCGGTAGCAGACCACCTAGCTGACTGCTCACCAGATGTCTTTCGCGCCAAACTTGCAGTTATAGAAAATCTCTATGCAGACTGGCTAACAGAATCATCCTCGGGTTGTGTTGGCAGTGCTGTAGAGCAACTTGGAGCAGGCCATCACGATACTCCTTGTGGCAGCGTAGATGTTTAGATCAATTAATCGGACCTCGAAGAGCAGTTGCATGACACCTGCAAAGATGGCATTGAAGAAAAAAGGACCTCTCCTGTCCAGGTTTCAGGATAATCATGAAGAAAACATAGCAACTCATGAGGCCTACTGCAGTGTGAACATACAAAGCCGCCAGCTCCTGTTCAAATCCGGGGACACCGCAGCTAAAACCTCCCGCTCGTCAAGCCGAGAGGATCAGCCCAAGTGCAAGTCTGTGCAGAAGGGCAAAGGGAAACGTCTGAAGTGGCCACAACACCTTTTGTGCAGATGACCGAAATGGCCAAACACAAGCGTGAGTATAGTGTATAGGCAACAGTTCTTGGTGCATACTTACGTTGTCATTCCTTTCAGTTCTGCTGACTGGGATCGTAGGGGAAGCTACCTCCAGCAGGGTGCTAAACTGCAGCTACATCATTCAGGAGGCTGATGTTGAAGTACGGCCAGAGCTCCTGCCAAGTGGTCTCTTGGACTACAGAGTTCAGATGCGGCAGTTGCAACGTTATTTCTCTGAAGATGCCTGGCAGCTGCTTACATCTGCAGGTAATTATCTCAATGCAGGTACTAGTGTGCTGCCTCCTCATAAGCCTGTTTTTAATATGCTTCGCACACGGCTCGCCTCGTGTCAAACTGTCTCATGTGAAACTGTCCGTATTTCAGTTTCAATCAAAAAGAAAAATGAACTGTGCTGTGCCATGCTTGCCAAGGAGCGAGACAGCGGAGAGATCCAAGATGATTTGCTGCGGACCATTGCCTGCAGTGGTTTCACTGGTAAGAATTCATGGCCATGCCAAAATGACCAGTAGTATTTTCGTGCTCTTTCTGTGCAGGACCTGTGCTGCAGTGAAGCAAGCGGACGCAAAGAAAAAGTTGTGGTTTTGTAGGCCCTGCTGTGGCATTGTCTGAAGCAATAAACTTGTAATGTCGGATGTTGCCAGATGTTGGCAACTGCGACTTTGTAGTGAATCAATGTGTCTTGTCATATTCATTTTGTGCACTGCCCTCATGATCAGCACATACAATTTGGTTTAAAGAATGCAGTCAAGACAACCCATCCTCGATGTGGTGAAAGCCAGAAAAGATTCTGATGGAGCTTTTCGACAAAGTAATTTTCTTTCTTCGTATATAAACAAACCTCTTATCTCATCCTCAAGCTGTTCTCTCGTATCAACATGTGTGTCTATTAACCAGCCCTATGATCACTCTATCCATCAAATAGCTCTGTAAGGGACGTGTTCATTCCAGGCTGTAGCTTCCGGCCAATGTGGTGCTATAATGGATTTTTTGGTCGGTTTCCTGCGACAATCGCACATCAGTTGGAACAAAATACTTAAGCCCCTTATAAGCAAACCATTATCGTTCTTTGTCCCCATAGGAAGTTTCCGTTTTGAAGTAGACGTAATTCCGCTTTACTGGTGTATTATGGCACTCACTGAATATGAAGTAGCAAAAACTGCCTGTACCTGCTGCCCTTTTTGTGGGCGCATTGCCTTCTCTGTACTCTTGCAAGGATGGATCTTCGGCTAATGATAAGTAATGGGTTGTTCCCGTCAATATTGCACGCATTCGATAATTCGATGTGAAAAGTTTTCTTCATTGAAAGCATCGCGGTGGCCGTCATGTCGAAAAAAAAAAAAAAAAGGCACATCTGTCGAGGCTCGCGCCAGCTGACTTATCTTTCTTTCCCTCTTTGTTACGGACAGCTCGTGTGGTCGTAAGCTCTGCGTACTGTTGGACACTTCAGGCTTCGATAGTGGCTAGAAGTCTCGTCAATCATGGCAACGCGTGCCCTGCGTACACGCTCGACTTGTCGACGATGAGGTGCACCGCCAAGAAGGAATTGCGCGGAGGTACGGCAGGCCAGTCTTAATACGCTTCTGCATTTCGGCACTACCGTGTTTGTCGGCTGTATTTGTACTTCAGTCAATTGGAAGTTCGCTTAATACGAAGCGTTTGCATTGCCGACACGCGTTGCGAATATGGGACAGAGTAAGCACCCGGCTGATCATTTTGATCGTCTGATGCGTGCATCATGCGTCTGAACGCGAAGACTGCGAAGGCCGTGGCTAGAGCGGCGGCGCGCGCTGGGTGGACACAAACGCGCGAGTGCAGTCCGCTTTAAGCCCGGCCGGGAAGGGTAAGTACCCGGCTGATCATTTTTATCGTCTGAAACGCGAAGACTGCGAAGGCCGTGGCTAGCGCGGCGGCGCGCGCAGAGTTGATACAAACGTGCGCACGTTGCCGCTTTAGCCCGGCGGCCCCGGCCGTGTATGGTAAACTGGCTTTCACCTCCGTTCTCTAGATGGCGCTACACGTCGTAGTGCACACAGCCATGTCCGGCGGCGGCGCACTACGTAGTGTACATAGCACCATTCAACAAATAATTCAGTATCTTCAGTAGGAGTCCCGCCGGCGCATCACTGTCGTCCTCCGACTCTGATGTCTTCTTCGCCAACATCGTTGCCCCTCCCGGACCGGACTACTCCGGCCTTTATCAACCCGGCTACAAATGTTTTTTGCAGAAATGGGAGCACCAAGAGTCGGAGACCCATTTGGCCACCTCTCCAAACGTTGCGCGTCTCTTGCATGCTGTCGTAAATCAGTGCAATAAAGGTGTCATGGCGGACGGAAGTGACGCGACCAGAAGTGGCCCGAAAATCGAAACTCCGCAAGCTGTCATTTTAAAAATTAGCAGCACATTTACCTCCTTCAGAGTACCTAACTCTCTGTAACAATTTATAAGCTGCATTTTGTTTTTGCAACCCAGTTTGATATTACTTTGAATTTATTCTGAACTGTAGATACTGTGCATGGCATTACTACTGCGCATGGCAGCATCAGGCCGACATGTTCAGAGGGGTCCACTGTTAAAGGGAAACAGCGAGCGCATGGATGACGCGCTCCGCGAAATGCCGGCGCCAAATAGTGGCAAGAATCGGAAACTGCAGAGTGCACATAGGCCAAGCTCAGTCAAACTGGTCCCTTAAGTGTCCAAAGTGCGACTATGTAACCAAAATTTCTACATTGGCAGACGCACCATTTTTTGTCCTACTAGACGTTCCTTCACAAGTGAAGAAGCTCCTGAAAGGGTGCACCATTCTCGACATAACAAAGCCGCTCGAGCCAACCTGATAGCCTGTCAGATATAACGGGATGCTTTGTACCGAGAGTTTGTGTCTTTCACGGCCACCTGTGGCAATCGCATAAGCTTAAAATTGAATGCAGATGGTACTCCGCTTTTCCGATCGAGTGCAACAGCAATATGCCCAATCCAGCAGGTCATTAATGAAGTGCCACCAGCGCAACGGATAAACAAGCTTGCCTTAGCAGCAGTCCGGTTTGAGAGAGATGGACTAGCGCATTTGAGACATTATGTCTCTTTAGAAATGTTATGCAATATTATCTGGAGGAATAACTTTTTCTCCTCCTTTTCTTAAAGATTTCTCAGTGAAGCACAACGTCGTCACCTCGAAGGAAGATCTTACCAACTGACCAACACTTGCCCGGGGAGCGCTCTCCTGACGTTTACGAGTGCATGAAAAGAGCAGTCGCAGACCTTCTCAACGAACGGACCACGCTTCGGCTTTCACGTACAATCTTTGGATTGACAGCTTCGAGAGAAGGAGCTACATCACCTACACACGTCACTTCATGACAGGTATGTCAGTTTCCACAAGTGCTCCTGCATGACACTTGGCTATGTATGCGTGGATGTTTAAAAACATAGCTATGTATGAGTGCAAGCCAGGCTAATGCAGTTAAAGCCCGTTTCGATGAAGTCGCCGAAAGGTCCACAAGCCGTGCGGAAGGGCGCTTACCCACACAGCGCTCTGCGTTGCGGGGAAGCAGGCCGCAAGAGTTTCGGGCGCCGCCACCGCAACCGCACCTTTTTACGATTAAAGCACCCGACAACAGTACCATCGATGGCACCATCAAAAAGTTCGAGACAGCAGTGGGCCCACGCAGCCTGAAGAGATTGCAACATCAGGGAGGATTTCATGTTCTTTGCAGTGTTGGCAAGCCACCGCCGCAGCGAGCAGACACAGCAAGGTAAAGTGACCACAGGAGGAGTGCGAATGGAGCTTCACTCGGTGGGTTCACATGCCGTCTACGTGACGGCCCTGCAGATTAACCCTGCTGCTGGCCACCACCTGACTTCGCCGCAGGCCTTGGCCCCATTTGGCAAGGTGAAGAACATCCAGTACCTTCGCATTCAAAGGGTTTCCCTTCGTCGACACCAGCAGCTGCCTCGTCAACATCGAGATGGCCAAGCCGGTCCTCAACTTCATCCACGTGAGAGGGGAACGCGTACAGTGCGAGTATACGGGTGTGTGGAAAGTGCGTTCACGGTGCAACCAGCAGGCCCACAGCGGTGCCAACTGCACCATGCCCTGGTGTGCCAAGTGCAATGCGTTCGACCACAACGCGAGGAGTGCACTGCGCTATGCCGGCACTGCCAGGGGAGCCACATGACGGCCGAATGCTTCCGGCCACGGACCTACACTGCGGTGCTCAACGACTCCCCAGCCCTTTCCACAGAGACACAGAAGTCGAAGGCTTGAAGATGACTTCCAACACGACTAGGGGTGGCTCAATATCTTGAAGGCCATGTACTGTACACATTGTCTTGATCGCAAAGTTCGTCGAAAAACTTCCAGCTGGGGAAGGTGCCAACGAGTTTTTGATGATGTTTGGATTTTAATGGCACTAGGTCAAACGAGTTTTTGTCGTGCTCCAACCAGCGTCCGATTCTGAGTTTCTTTTAAACATCGTGGGCCATGAGGCCACGATGTTTAAAAGAATACTTCAGTCGCGGGCGTAGATTACTCTAGAAACCCGCGTCCGCGCTGCTCACGAAGGATAAACGTAACATGAATTTTTGCGAGCGCTCACTTCGTGAAAAGACGACCCAGCATTAAATTTTCGTCGTCTGCTGATTCCCGAGTATAATTTTGGATTATCCATCGTACTTCTGTCGCAGAGTGTTCATGAAATTTATTCCACATTGGCTTGTCCGAGGTAGTGATCAATATCTGAGGAATGATACTGGCAAGCGTACCTGGCGTGCTGTCACGTATGGGTGCCCCACTAAATTATGCAAGAACACACACCCGCTGTTGCTAAGCTCAACGCAGTTGGACACGTCATCCGTAGCAGCGTGCCAACCCCGTCCACTGCATCGGACCGCAGGTTGTTGTGGTCACTGCGATGTGGATGAAACCCTTTATTGCGGAAGCCGGCCTGGGAGCCGCCCTCGTGCCCTACGGAAGGGTAGAATAACTAATGGCAAACTACAATGCAGAGTTTCTGGATGAGACCTCTAAATTTCATTAAGCGAAGTGGTGAGATAAAATTGACCATACTAGAAGCAGCTGTAGTAATGTGCAATAAACTGAGCAATTACAGGTGTCTCTTTGTTTCTCTTTGCAGGCTATTCCTTCAGTGGGAAAGATGTCAGAAAATGTGTCGCAGGGATTTTGGAACCCTCCCGTGCAGTTGGCCTAAATGCAATGCGGCCCTCACACAGACATAGGAGCTGGAAGCCACAGTGTGAACTTGTTCTCAGAAACGGCGTCATTTAACACTGCATGAGAATCTTGGACAGTGCAGACTGAAAAAAAGTTTGTGTACAGTGCAGGCTTTGTTGAAACTGGAAAAAGAAATGTAAAATCACTGTGGCCTATTTGATGTCCTACGACCGGACAAGTCTCAAGCTGTTACAGTGAATTGACAGACTGTATGTAGAGGCCATTGTGCTTAATTTGCCCGCCTCCCAACAAGAGGTCTGGTAATATCAGGAAAACAGCTTAACCTCTTCAGTCCGTAGGTACCCGTTTGGGTACATTTGAAAAATGCGCGCAGCGCGGCTTTAGATGAAGACTGCAGCGCGCGAACGGCAATTTCTGCTTCAGGAAGGATCAGTTAACAAACTCCCCGCGAGGTGTCGCCGTAAGTCCAATTGCGCGCTCGCAGTAAACACAGGGATGGCGGCAACACGCACGAAAAGCGCGCGCCGGCGACCAGGTGAGTTTAACTTCTTCTTACTTCCCAATATGCTGCATATAATAGATAAAATGCGAAGCTGAACAATCAGGAGACATTAGAAAAGGGGCACGAAAAGTTTGAGCTAGTTGCAGTGCTTCGTCTCAGATACAGGGCAACTTAATCACAATTGTACCCAATTGGGTACTTCAGGTCATTACGCTAAAAAAATATTATCGTTCGTTCCGTCTTGCAGCCAAGTTCCTAAGCGACGAGGAAATACAAGAGCTACTCTTTCAAAGTGATATCGACTTGTCTGATGAAGACGACGATCTGGATGACTTAGACGACAGCAGTGAATGCTCAGACAGCAGCACTGATGGTGATGAAAATGAAGATGATGACACACAAAGCAGCCGCGAATTTCAGGCCCGTGGCCCCATTTGGAAAGTGGCAGAGTAAGTGTTTAGTTTCTGTAATTTGTTTCGATGCTAAGGCTGTTATTCGAAAGAAACTTTTCAATTCAAGATTTGACTAACAGGTTTTTTTTTCTTTTTTCACAGCTTCTCTCCCAGGTGCACATTGGACACCACACCACCACAAGTACACTCAAAATCGCCTCTGTCTCCGTTTGCCTACTTCACCAAGTACTTTCCCGAAACCTTTTGGAAGCTATGCGCGGAGGAAACAAACCTCTATTCGGTTCAGACGCGTGCCCACAGATCTGTGCGCACGTCCGCATCAGAGATGAAAAAACTCGCTGGAATCCATTTGTTAATGGGCCTTCTTGCGCTTCCTCGAGCTAGATTATACTGGTCCCGTATATCCGCTATACCTCTTGTTGCGGAAAACATGACACGGGACCGATTTTTCGAGTTACGTGGCATGCTGCACTTCGTCGACATCACCCAAACAGCATCACAAACTGAGAACAGGTTGTTCAGAGTGGAGCCTATCATCGACTCATTTCGAAAGGCATGTCTCGAACTGCCGCGCCCGGAAGTACTATCTGTCGATGAGCAGATGATTCCATTCAGCGGACGTTGTCCTGCCCGGCAATACGTACCAAGCAAGCCAAATCCTGTTGGCCTCAAGAACTTTGTCTTGGCAAGTAGTGATGGACTTGTGCTAGATTTCTTGATCTACACAGGCAAAGGAACGGTTCCGGATGCCGACATGAAGGATCTTGGTCTTGGCGGCGCAGTTGTAAAGCGGCTTCTGGAAACAGTGCCAATGGACGAGCCTGTCCATGTGTTTACCGACCGTTTTTTTACGGGAATAAAGTTGGCAGAATTCCTTCTCAAACGAAATGCATATCTTACCGGCACAATTGTGGCAAACCGAACTGGAGGCGCGGCTTCCAAGCTTCCAAACGAAAACAACATGATCCGCGGAGAATCGTGTTCCGTTGTCCGCAGTGATGGAGAAATGTGCGTCACCAAGTGGAAGGATCGAAAATCAGTCATGATTCTTTCGACCGCTTTCGGCATTAACCCTGAAGGAACGTGTAGAAGGTGGTCAAAGGAGCAAAAACAGAAAGTGGATATACCGCAACCATATTGCGTAAAAGCCTATAACAAGAACATGGGTGGCGTGGACCTTGTGGACAGGTACGTGTCCTATTACAGGACGAAGATCCGTACAAAGAAGTGGACCGTACGGGTGTTTGCCCATTTTCTCGATCTAGCGGTCGCAAACTCCTGGATCGAATACAGGAATGACTGCAAGCTCATGGATGTTGCTGCAAAAGACATGCTGGACCAATTCGAGTTCAAGAACAGGATTGCCGAAACACTTATCCGCACCCACGTCAAGGAAATTCCAGAAGTCGCAGATGAAGCAGAGCTTGAAGTTGAAAATGGCGAAAGTGTTGCAGTGCCTAAGCGCACAAAGGTGACCGCGATACCACCAAATGAGGTGCGCTTGGATATGCATGGGCACTTTCCAGAGCATGTGCCCCTGAAGTCTCAAATGAGGTGCCGCAACCAAGGTTGCAGCGGAAAAACCCGCATCAGATGCACAAAATGTGATCTCTTTCTTTGCCTTCTCAACAGAAACTGCTTTGTTGATTTTCACTCAGCTTAGGCCTGATGTACCCAAATGGGTACCGCCATTTCCTCCTCCAAAATTACAGTTTTCGGTTCCTGCGCTTCAAAGAAGTGTTTATTACCTCTAACATGTTCCCAATAAAGAGTTAAAACGAGTTTGCCGTGTCTATCCTTTTCTCGGGTCTGAAGAGGTTATACAATTGCTGCCTGGACTGGTCGTGCATTACTTGCGACTTCCCAGCATTTGTGTATACTTAAAAAATAAAGAAGCCATGAACTGAACTTGTAAGGAAAGCAAATATTTTTAACACACGTCTGTATTTCACAAAAAGAATAACTGTTTCTTGCATGTTCTAGATCTAAGGCAGTTAACTTTTGTTTGACTGCACTTTAAAATGTTTTGAATGATACTACTACCCTCCCTCGAGAAAAGTTTGTGCACTGCTCATATTGTGTACCAAAACCACTAAACTGTTTCCACTGCCTTTCTGACATGCACCTGCTCAGTATGGAGGTTATGAAAATTCAATGTAACCTCTGTCTGCAGTACATAATGCCCCTGAAGGCGTTTCTCTGTTCTGTTCTGGCTTTAATTAATACTGTTCAGCAAAAGTTGCCAATTTTTGCCAATTTGAATGAACAATTTTTTGTCATAAACATTGTTTTTCATGGACCATTGATAATGGACAAGACTACACAACCACACAAATACATGAGTGGCTGGCTGTTGCGGCAAATCTCAAAGAACAACGGGAACTGGCAGCCCACACCATGAAAGCCCTCAGCGGCTGCCTCGACCTAGGCCGCTGATCTGTTTCCTCTATCCTGTGACTGATAAAGTTTCTATGTATCTGTGGCTCACATTGCTATTTCTATGTATCTGTGGCTCACATTGCTAATCCATGTGAGAAGGGTAGTCAGGGAAAAGGGAAATACCTTATGACATATGTTCTCTGTTTACACGAAAAAGTAACGTGTAAAATTAGTGATAAGACTGCATTACCCCAGGGAAATTACTTTTAAAGGGGTCCTGAAATACCTTCCGCCGATGCATGGATGTACATGTAACCAAATAAAGCAATGTATTAGCAATCTCCTCCCTGCAAGAGTTTTGTTAAAACGATGAGTATTAGCTGAGAAATCGTAAATAAAAAACCGCGCATTATCGTCGCGCTGCGTTTCCTCCTCCTTTCAACATTCTTCGCTGTTGACGGCGCGCGAGCACCCCCTCCCATGATGCTGCGCTCCTCAGCGGTGACGTACTTCCGCTATTACGCTCCTACGACCGCCGTCTGCTACGGGCAAGCTTTGTTGACACCATGAATCCCGCACCCCGCTCAAGGCTGGAAAAGCGAACGAAAAATCTGGCCGCATGTGTGCGGCGGCCTGGCCTTGCCCTTTCGTGGTGTACGTTGCTGCAGTTGCTATCGGCGGCACGGGACTTTTTATCGGCGGCGAACTCGCAGCCGCACGGGGAGCATCGTGCGCTCGTTCTCTTTGATGCACCGCGCACTGTTTATCCAAAAGCGCCGTATCAGATGTGGCCCCTGCTGGTGCCGGGTCTTATTTTGCGGCGGTGGTAATTCCTGCCGGCGGCATGTGAAAAAGACATTTTAAACCGATACAGAACCCGTGCACAAAACGCTTCAATCATGTGACCAGTTCAGCTTGGGGCGACGCGTGGTGGAGAGCGGCAACGTTGGCAAAACATGCTCCGCCGCGGCTCTGAGCTTTCTAGCCATGGAGGAAAGAATACTCAGGAGAGGCCCCTAGCACCCCAAATGCATTGCAAAAAGTGTGGAGGTAGTCACGTGATTTTTCTTGAGCCCATAGACAATGTTGCTTACTTGTTTACAACTGCGGCGGCCAAATCTGGGCGAATAGAACGGACAAATTTTAAGGCGCTTGGTATGTGGCTGCCTCGCTACGCCTGCAAACCAGCGCAGTCGCTACGACAAACGTTTTTAGATTAGGCCAGTTTGAAAACTCTGCCGTCGGAGGCGTCTGCGTTCGCCATCCCGCAAGCCTGTTGCTATGACGACGACAAACGCTACTTTGCCAGGCTTAAGAGCTGAAAAATCGTCCTTCTATCTCAAAAACAAAGGCCGTTTTTCGATTCAAACTTTGGGTGAGGGTTAGAATGGGCAAATTGAAGGCGAAATCAACAGCTTAGAAGATGACATCGCACCGAGGAATTAGCGACGAAGCTGTTTTCGCTTCGGAGCGGGAGGGCAGGGCGACGCCATGTTAGTCAAATCAAACCAGACACAGCAAAGGATGATGGGATAGAGTGCTGGGCTCCGTGGGCTCAAGTCATGGCGGGACTCGGCTTCACAAATGTGACGTCAGGGCCTCTCCTAACCTTTTCTTTCCTCCATGTTTCTAGCGCAGGAGCGAGCGCCATTTCTTTGACAATCTCAAACATCGGTTGCCTTGGCAACAAGGCACAAACCACTCTAGAAGTCCGTTACGGTTCCGTGATCCCGGTTCAGCTCGGGGCCCCACCTCGTGACATGTGGGCACTGCAGGCGTACACTCACACCCATTGGGAAGTGTGAGATGCGTTTGGCATTACAGGAGGCGATGGTGTGTGTGTTGTGGACGCCTTTGTTGCGCGATGAAATGAGACGTTGTGCTTGTGCGGGTGGATAGTGCTTCCCATGTTCTGGATTTTCTTTCTCGAGCGACGTACGACTCAACCTCGCATGGGGTATGTGCAGTGTGCGCGGCTAAAAGCCATCTCGGCTTGTGCGCCAGAGTTAAGTGACTTGCTGTTCGTCCCCGCAAACCGCGCGCGAGGTGAGTGCCGAATTTACGACAGGCAGCTAGGAGGAAGCAATCCATCGTCTCTCAATCGCGGTTCAGACTTGCAACGCATGTTGTGACGTTGTGTTCGTTCGAAATGCATCTCTGGATTGTTTGAATTTGAATAAAATGTATGCGCCAAACCCGCGCATTCGGCTCAGGGCGTTCTCTGCGATTGCACGAAAGAAGTGCCGCGGGGCTTCAGCGCTTTCTTTATGGAGCGTACTCACGTAAGAGAATATCCATGTCGTGTTATGGCCGTGTTGCATTCAATACAAACGGTTAAGCATTTGTTTACACTTGTTTCGTTTGTCGTAAAATGTCCAAGCACTCCGGCACTCCGCTGGCAGATAAGCCGGCGAGCCGACGCCGCTGAGCAGACGACTCATCTCTTTGCCGGAAGTGCGTGAAAAAGTCGCCCAATAGCAGGATGCCTAGCTCATGACGAACATCTGGGAATCGATGACGTAGACATGTGAAGATGGCGGCGTCCAAAAACACGAAGGGAAGGGTGAGAAAAAAGTGACTAACTTTGCAACAAAAGTGTAAGCTTTCCGCTGCACGTAAAAGAGTAATACTTGGCACAGATGACGTTGACGACCCAATCTAACGATTGCGCTAGTTCATTTAGTGTGCTCAAAACGCCTTTCAGGGCCCCTTTAAGTAGACTATGCCAATGAGAACAGTGTGCCATCATTGTTTACGGTTGCTTCCTTGCTTCAAAAAAGTGAATTTACTTTTTATTCAAAATCTACTTGATTAAAAACTACTTATAGCTTATTTTCAATAAAATGAGTGCCAGCGTGACCTCCCTTGGTGAAAGTTTGAATTGAAACATCTTTAGGGTCACCATTACAAGAAACTCCTTTCATTGAAAGCTGTGCTTACAGGCTGTCAGCCAAATGAATTTAATTTGCAGTATACCGCCATTATAACCAAGCCTTTTGAACAACAAACCGGCTTCATCATAGGTGACACTTACTTCAAAAGCAGATATTATATGTACGGTGCCGTAAGGAATGTAAAACACCTCAAAAGATTTCTGATGAAGCTTTTTTCAGATGATTGTTTTAATAAATGTCATACTGTCGAGTGATACATCTACAAGCATGTTGCACGTTGTGAGATGTGGAATATCGCAAAATGCATGACCTGGCGGAACCTACGCAATCACTGAAGCAACACATGGCCAACAGAAAAATTTTGGTGAGCTCCAGTTCAGGTGAGTATAACTTGATTGTTTTTGAACAGTTGTGCTTTGTAGAGAGAACACTAAAGCTCTTCTGTTACCCTTGCAAGACTGACGAATACAATCTTCCTCATTTAGTCTGTAAAACCAAGGTGGAATGTCTGAAATATTTTCAGACATTTCAGAAAGGGAAATATTTTTCTAGGGTGAGTAATGTAATATTTCACTGCACTTTCGGAGATATACAGGCTGTAGTGTGGTTTTGTCTCGAATTAACCTGTCGATTGTCTCGTCGTGAAGTTGCATGCTCAAGCATCTCTTCACTTGTTAGCTGAGGAATGAATAGTTTGAGGAACAGGTTTTCGTGCTACCTTTTGTTATAAACCGTGACCCAGCATTCCGTATATTGTAAAATCGCCTTGTCAAATAGACGAACTTGAATAGGAAGTTTTTACGTTTTGGTTAGCCTTGATCGTTGCCGACGGCACGCATGCATGTGCACAAATATTTAGACTGTTTATGACTAACAGCTGGGTTAACTTTTTTTTTTCCTTTTCATATTCAGTTCTGCAAGTTGTGGATGTTGTTTTGCCTGCATAGAACTGTTGCTCAAGCTGATTGAAGAGCGTTCTTGTTTTTTTTTTTATTATCTTCACTGAAATAAATAGAAGTTACTGTACCAGTGCCTTAAGCGACAAACGTCGTTAAGCGTGGTTGCGATGATTACAAACACGGCCCAAATGTTTCATGCGTGTTGAACAAGCCTTATTTAGTGGCTAAATAAGCTACGTGACTCTGAGCATTTGTTAAATGCTGGGAAAAAATGCGTGAACAACATTGCTGAACGTTACACAACCGTAACAGCAACTTTTTGGCACAAACCAGGGCCCTTTCCTTGCAGTAACACCTTTACCGCCGCAACAGCTGGTGCGTGTTTGCACAATTACAAAGCCGGTAGCGCGGATACACGCTGTTACATCGACGTGCCCATGTCCACATGCAAATGATTTTGTGATTTTTTTTATTTGCTACTCCCCAAATTAACAACGTGGTTCGACACAGCCGGCGGAGAAACCATTACAACGGCAGCCCCACAGCTCTAGTCGCCGGAAGGTAACACTTCGGCCGATAATGAAGGCTCGCGCAAACACTAAATATTCATTTCCAGCGGCCGGTAACACTCTGCATGCATAGCCAGCAGCCTGAGAGTTGACTGTTAATGACAGGGATTGTTTATCGTCATGAAAATTGCTTGCCGCTGCCTTGTTTTCTTACATCACCGATCGAGCTGCCTCACACACCCGGGCGCCGCCATGTTTACGCTGCCCTCCTCCACAGAACCCTCCCCTGGAGCCTCCGGCGGCTACTCCCATGCTTTCTCTACGGGCGCGGCGTAAATATGGCGGAACCAACGATTTTTAATGACGTTGTGCGTAAATATGGCGGTGGGATGGGACAACAATTTTTCGTGATGTACTTCGTAATCGTTACGTCACAGCATGACAGGCTCCTCCCCCTCACCGAACTCAAAATGCACCCCTGGCTGTCACTGGCCCTGGGAGCGCATGCTCGTGTGTTTAAGATAAATTTTGGTCTGTCTGTTTGCGTCTCTTAGTCGGTCTCTCTTTGTCTGTCTGTCTGTCCATCTGTCTGT
The DNA here is from genome assembly GCA_013339765.2 of Haemaphysalis longicornis. Taxonomy (NCBI): domain Eukaryota; kingdom Metazoa; phylum Arthropoda; class Arachnida; order Ixodida; family Ixodidae; genus Haemaphysalis; species Haemaphysalis longicornis. The sequence continues at coordinate 151,861,427 of CM023452.1, read as the reverse complement.
CTGTCTGTCCCTCAGACGGTAGTATCATCTTTCGATGACATTTGTAGTGAAGCAACCAGATATGTGGCCCAATTTTTTTTCTTTTTCGATTGTGACTTGTAGTAGAGGGGCAGAATACTCATTCAAACTTGGAAGGGCTGTCAAGTTGGCCGTGCATTGCACTTGACATGATGGGGAGTACGCGGCTGCACACAGGGGCTGCACCCTTAGCCTTGTTCCAGTAAAAACAGATGATGCAGGTCAGCGAGCCATGGCGTGCTTGCCAGTCCGTCGCCCCCCCCCCCCCCAACAAGCCTTTGTTTGACAGTCCAATGCTCGGTGCGTTGTTGTCCACCCTGTCTTGTCACGTGTTGCGCTAGTGGAATAGCTAGCCGCAGGTAATATGTGAACTGGTCTGGAACTCCTGTACGATTGACCTGGGGTAATGCAGGGTGTGCTGCATCATTCTTGCCCCCTTGATTATACTTGTAGTGCATTCGAAGGCAGGTGTGTGGCTCTGACGGTCCAACTCCACCCCCCTTCAGCAAAAACTACAAGCCAGTGACCAAGAAGCGTCTCTTCCCCAACAACCTACCCAAGCCCTCCGAGCTATCTACGTCGGCCAAGTGAGTAGCACGGGCTTCCAGTACCCGTTTGCCAATCTCGCTTGACGAAACAGCTGGGCATAATTTGTGCATTCAGGGTCCGTGGGTCTAAACACTCGTACAGCTCATAATTCGTCGAAAGTTCCTTCACAGCCCTTTTTAAGATCACTGTTGCGACACCACATGCCAGGTGAGGTCCAATTATCGTGTCGCAAGCTCTTCAATCACTATACAGTCAAGTCCACTTGTATTGATACCGTGTATAACGATGAACAGCTTTCTGTCTGAATAACGTCTGTCTGAATAGCTGTCTGTCTGTCAGTGTTTAACGATGAACTTTGTGTGCCTTCTATGGTAAAATAAACCACTTAATTAAACAAGAGAGGGGTGTGCCACAGGGAGATGTGCTCAGGTGCACACTTTCTTTTAAAAATGAACTACCTTCGCACTGTACTGCCACTGACTATGTCTTAGGCTGTGTATGTCCATGATGTGAGGAATGGAAGTCCTGCAATCTCTCTTTTTGTGAACAGTACACGTCCAGTTGTCAGAGAATAAGCTGTCAAAATGGGCAGACAAGAATGGAATGTTGCACTGGTGTCTTACACCAAGGTGCTCATCATTCAATACGCCAGCAGCATCACCAGTCGACCCTGCATCGGGAATGGAGCACACAGCTAGTGCGCACTGAGGTGAACTTGTTATGCTGCTATGGGGCTTTCACAAGGTACACCAAAGAGCAGCCACCAAGACCAATGGAAGAACATGTTGGCCAATTGGAGTACTCTTTGCAGGGTACTGAGGACACCTTAGATAACGTGCACATGTGCAGTTATGTTTCCCCTTGTGATGGAAGATAAGCAAGTTTTGCATGTTTCCGCTGGACACACCAGTGGTTTTCCTCAACCGCGTCCTCTTAGCTGACAGACTGCATGGAGAACATTGGTCCCTTATCAACCAAGGACTGCACTTCAGATTAGTACTATAGTAAGTAGAGAGAACAAAAGTTTGCTACTTGGAGCTTCTCAGTCTGCAGTGAAATGGTAGTGAGCACCACAAAGGCACCCCAGAAGGCGGTAAAATTAAGGACAACAGACGGCAAGGGAGCACGGGGAAATATAAACGCAGAGTGCGCCAAGGACATTCAAAGCTTGTACAGGCTAAACCGTCGACAGGCAGTAAGACTGATTCTGGAAGGCCCGCTAACGCCACGCCCCATCCCGAGGGAGCAGCTGCAGAAGCAGTTTTGAAGCTGCCTGGGCCGAGAGGGCCGCAGGCACAGCGCTCCTCACCACTGAGACTCCCAGCACTCGAGAACATCACACACACAAGTTCCTCGACCAGGAGGTGGCGGCGAGACTCATGAAGTGTGAGAGCACAGCACCAGGGCAGACAAGCTGAACTACAAGCACTGGCGGACCATTGACCCCGAGGGGACATTTCTTGTCGCAGTCTTCACTCAAGCCTTCAATCCAAGACGAGCGGCATCCGATCAGCACATGGACACACACCCAAGCCACCAACCATGTGGCAATAGAGAGTTTTAGCATAGTGGCTTCCGTACGCTACACCAAGGTTAGCGGGTAGCGGGACCCGACTGCGCATGCGCGCACAATCACGCTATTTCTTCCGCCGGTCGGGGCGGAAAACGTGTTTTGGCGAAGCGGGCCGCCGTAGCGCGAGTTCCGCACGCCGGTAGCGGAGCGGGGTGTGCCAAAAATCCATTCGGGCAGTTACCAAAAAATGGCAATTCGTTTCCACGTAAAGCATTTGAAGTCTAAAAGCCATCCTACAAAAAAGCATAAGCATTGTTCTAGCCTGTATTTGCAAATACTTTTGTGCGTTTATAAAAACAGTTGAAAGGTAGCAGCATGCTGCGGCGCCTGCAACAGCGTTGCGTCGTGCTCGTCCTGGTCCTGTCAGTCCTGTCGGTCTGTCTTTGGCGTCTCCGCGGCGCACAGGCGAATAGGACAACTCATCGATTTTTTTTTGGTGTGCTGCGCAGCCAACGTCGTCATGCCGTACAGCGTGCTGCACGATCCACTGCTTCTCGATACGCTGACCTGGCGCAAGATAGAGGAAATTTACTTCCTCGTTTCGCAGCCGAGCCATACTGCTTCACCGCGCAGTACGGCCTTCTAGTATGTGGCCAGTATTAGGCGGCGCAAGTTCGTGGAACTCTTCAGATTCGAGAGAGATGACATTTGTGAGCTGCTCACCACCCTGAAGATTCCGGATGACGTGATAAGCGCCCAGCGTGTCAGAGTGTCGGGCATGGAGGCCCTATGCATGACGCTGCGGCGCCTCGCGTACCCGAACCGCTTGTGCGAGCTGGAGGTAGAGTTTGGTCGGCACGGGACGGTGATATGCAGCGTGGTGAACAAAGTCTTGTCCCACATCGAGTATTACTTCGCCCACCTCCTGTCGGACATGAACAACCACGATTGGATGACCCCGTCCCGTATGCACGAGTTCGCTGAGGTGAGAGTACATTTCCGTTGGTGCGCTGAGTGCACTTTTAGCAACGTTCGTTTTTCGCAGGCCGTCCATGCGAGGGGTGCGCCGCTGAGGAGCTGCTAGGGCTTCAGTCGACGGCACGGCGCACCGGATTTGCCGGCCGACGATGGAGCAGCAGGAGTTTTTCCTCCGGGCACAAACGGTTTCACGTCGTGAAATACCAGCGGTAATGTGCGCAAACGGCATCATCTGTGAGCTGGGCGGACCTTACAAAGGAAGGCGACATGATGCTGGTATGTTATTTGATAGTATTGATTGCCTGGTATTACCAATCAGAGTGCAAAAAGTATAGTTGAAAAAGTATGGTTGGAGGGTTTGTTGCCCTTTCGGGGAAGTCGTAATTTCGAGCATATCGTATTTCACTGTGGTGTGCTTTCATGCAGTAACACAGCGAATATAGGAAATGGTGCATGTAGTTTAACAGTAGCTTTCTGTCATTCTGCGGGATGCGAAACTACTTATTCTACATATCGAGGAAATGCGTAAAAGCAATGATGCACTAACACTCTTCCCCTGCCTGTTTTAAGGTAGGGATACAAGTGGTCGGTTATGTATTTTTAGCAGTTCAGGAAAGTCCTGTTTGAAATACAAAAATGTTATGCATCAAACGGCATTGAAAAGATTGGATTGAGTGCTACATCTACATCTACGTGCATGCAGACAGCAAGCGCACTGCGGTGCAGTTTTGGAAGAACAAGCAGGTGGCAACAGGAAAAGCAGAGCCAATCTAGTCACTAAATGGGCCGAACAACCCCAGCAATAGCTGCCCCCCTCCAGCGTGACGGTTCAGATGACAATCACCTCGGTTCAGTCAGCAAAAAAAGAAGTGCCCTCAGACAGCGCAGGTAGAGGCACCGTTTTCGCCGAAAAACCCACCTTGGTTGCCTCGTCAGTTGTGAATCGGTGGCATAGACTGGCAGCAGAATCTGACCTACTTTCAAGATGGCAGCCGTGACAGCTACTGTGCAATAAAGCAGGGCTAATCCGAGGTCGGCTATGGGGAAATGCGAAGTTCACAAACAGACAGTTTGCTTGAAGGTCTGCCAGCTAAAAAGGTCCACGAGGGCTTGCGCAAGTGTCCAAATAATGGAACGGTCTCACGTTCTGTTGCGACGGGAGACGTCGCCCTTGTTCTGGAAGAACCCGCAGTCAACTTGGCCGTCGAAGGGCTGCTCAACAGATGTGGGATGCCCGGTGGAGTCCGTGATCAGGGAGGGGGGGTTCTGGCATGCCTTGAGCCGGACCACATCAGGAACAGCGGAGTCTGTAAACAGAAACAAAAGCCTCTCAACCAAGCGCTTGACGGTGCCAAGAAGAGCTTCGAACCTCGGTGGTGCTGCTGCATACGTGTGGCCGTGGGTGGACAGAGCGTGCAAAGCGGTAGCTGCCACCGCCCTTGCCATTGTGGCTGCCTTGCTTGGCCCTCACTCCAGCTCCCTTGCACTGGCTGCCACAACCTGTGTTGTCCTTTGCCTCCACTGGCAATACTCATGCTGCTCGGATCCTCTCAGTGATATTGTTTTCCTTCCAGTTCACTTGTGAGGACATTCCACCCCACATGGCACACAGACTAAGTCGCACCCAACCATGAGCTTTCACATCTTCAACATCAACCTCACTGGACTAAGGTGTCGTGGGTTATAACTTCAAAGTCGCAAGCAATTAGTATACACAAGTACAGGGTTTCAAATACGTAGATGGCTAACTTTAGGGCATCCATTTTTTTTTTACGGCACGCATACTTTCCCAAGCAACCCCTGCAATTTCAACATGTATCCAGTTACATTCAAAAGTGAGTACCCCCCAAAGTCGTACGAAGAGCTACGGGAGGAAGCTCCACCAAAATAACAAATGCACCAAGACTCGCAGTACATCCCAATATTCGAACATTGCGACAAACAGGCGGCAGCTGTTTCTGCCTTAAATCGGTATGCCCTCTTGATTTTCGTTCTCCTTTTTTGCTCTTTTATTCCCCCCGGATAAATTTTTTTCTTTCCACGTGCAAGACTGAGCTCAAGCAAACTACTGATTGTGAAACAACATTGTTGATTGATTGATTGTAGGGCTTAACGCGCTGACGCAACGCAGGCGATGAGGCGCGCCGTAGTGGAGGGCTCCGGATTAATTTTGACCACCTGGGGATCTTTAACGTGCGCCGAAATCTCGTACACACGGGCGTTTTTGCTTTTCGCCTCCATCAGAAAAGCGGCCGCCGCGGCCGAAAATCGAACCTGCGACCTCGTGCTCAGCAGCAGAACGCCTTAGCCACTGAGCCACCGCGGCGGGTGAGACAACATTGTAGTCACAGTAGTTACGTCATTAGTGCTAACAGTACCAATATTCGTAGTCAACCCAGTCGTAGTGAAAGCCTTCAGCTAAGTGGAATGCTCCTGTGGAACTCTGTGGAGAGAAATTAACTTTACAGAGCACATCAAATCTCCTGCTTGGGCCTTTTTGGCCTGCAGTATTCCCCAAATAAATAATAAATAAATAAAATGTTGTCCAATGGTTGAAAGGAGACTTAAGTTACAGATAAGCACACCTTGAGATGACACATTGTGGTGAGCACGGAGCACTTGTCGTGCCCTAAGTTCACACAGACAGCAGTCTACAATACCTGAACACCCGCAGAACTTTCAGGATGCACCACCATTATTATTCCTCGACGTAAAATTTATTACCCCCCTCTCGTACCTTAAGTAGAAGCTTCGAGCATGAGCTTTAGCTGGCTCCCACAAATGAGCAGGTTAGAACATGCCTCATCAGGGAAGAGCAGTTTTTTAGTTGCCCTAAACATGTTTCGCTAAACAGCCCAACTGTGCATGGCACCGACAGAGTACTAATAACAAAGCCCTTACACTCATGTGAATTCGCTACATTTCAACAATACAGCTGATACGCACCCTGCAAATAAATAAAATTTGGATCCCGCACCCAATGTAGTGGTGTTACGTTGTGCTGCAAACAATTAAAGGTTCGTAGCACCCATTTTCAGGCGGTGCTAACAAGAACGCATTTGCCGCCGTCCACAAGTGTCATATTAGCGATGTCGGCGAACTACGGACGAGTTTTGTGCCCACAAAACTGGGCAGTGTAGGTCGGTCCCGCAAGTATACCATCACAAACGACATTAGAGCCGTTATGAACGCCCATATATCAGAAATAGTTTCAACAGGACACGCGGAAGAACAACAGATGGCTATTATATAATCAGTAATAAAAATATTTCTTCAGTGTCTTTTACACTGCAACATCCGGCCTGTTCACCCGGAGAGGCTGAGCAGTCTTGGCGAAATGCACACGTTAAATTTACAAGGACTGCACGAAAAAGAAAAGGCCGCATTGGATGCGTTGGAGCGAATAGAAACTTCAACGCTAAATAATGACTGCTCACAACCAACCACGCCTGGATAGATGATAGAACCGCTATCAATGTTAGCCAGAAGTAGCGTTTCAAATATTAACAGCTCCGTCAGCCGAGACGCTAGTGTGACACACCTGTAGCTTTCGCGGCATGTTCTAGTTGCAAGAAAGCATGGGGGGGCGTTGCCTTTTGAGCAGAACTTCGCTTTATGACGAGCACAACCCGTTTGACCGGCCTAGACGAGGGCTGTCTTACCGCGCTGGACTTAAGTATCGCGAAGACCATAGGCGGCATTAGGTACAGTCTTTGTCAAAATTTTCTGGGCCACTGCGACCGTGGCCGGAGCGGGCGCGCGGCCGCACAGAGGGCGCTGCACTTGCCGATGTTGGCTGGTTACGCGGCTAAAGGGAGTGAGGGGAACTTTCTCGCTTCCTTTCGTAGTATGGCCAGTCCGAGGTGACTCTTTGCTAGTTCATCTTTGATTTACGCGCTCCAAGTTGCAGCGGTGCTGGGCGAGCAAAACACTCCTCCTCTCACTGTTTTTTCCACTCTGCCTCTTCCCGGTGCGACTTCAGGCCCGCATGCGCGACAGCGGGATAACGGTCGCCGCAGCTCCGAAGCAACAGCGGTGACAGTGGCGGCGGTGCGCGAGGGAAGTCGCGGGGGCTCGCGTGAGAGTCGTAGCATAGTAGAAATATTGTGTCAGCGTTCTGAAGACTACAGAAGAGTGGTTATATGCCCCATGCACAGGAAGGAAGCGCAGCAAGAAGTGATTTTTCTTCGTGTTAGCAAAAGGTGAGACACTCGTTCGCGAAGCGTGAATTTAATCTGAACGATAGCGCTGTGTCGTTAGCTGTACGACTACGCGTACCGTGTTCGATGTCAACTTATGCTATGCCGTGTCGAACATCAGTGCTTATCACGGCACGTTGCGTTTGTGCTCGGTCGTATTTTCGTAACATGAATAAAGTGTTGAAGTGCAATTTCGGCTGCCGTCTTGCTGTTCCAGCTGCATATGTACACCTGCGTGGAGGCGCGCCGGTCTCGGCGAGGCCTAGCGGGCGGCGCGAAGGGGGCGGGGCTAGTGGGCCAGCAACGGAGCGGCGGGAAGAAGCGAGGGGAGGAAAGCATCAGCACTTCTTCCCCATTTTGCGCCTCCTCGCAGGGTTGCCATGACAATTAGTACGCCTCCAAGCTCAAGATGGCGGCGGCGTTGCTATGGCAATTACAACTCACTTGTGCCCGCCCAGGCTCGCCAGGGGAGGATTTGGCGCTACGACCACAATTACCCGGGACGCTGGGTTGAAAGCTAAGATGCCGCGGACTGGTATGGCTGGCGCGATAAGTGCAGCGATACAGTGGCTAGAGCCACTGTAGCAGCGAGGCCGGTTTCTCAGAGCAGGCGCACAGGCGCACTTCAGCTGAGCACAGGCACTTTGCGCAGCGCATGTCGCACCGGATACACTACAAAGCAAGAGCAAAAGTTCCCCTCGCTCTCTTTAGCCGCGCAACCAGCCGTCAGCTGCAAGCCCAGCGCCCCTGCTCGGCCGCGCGCCTGCTCTGGCCACGCTCGCCGTGGCCCACAAAATTTTGACATAGACTGTACACGCACACCGCCGTTTCAAACAGCGACAACACATCTCAATTACGCTCAAATGCGAGGGAATTTCATCAAGCTGAAAGTAGGAAACTACTCAGGAAACAATACAAAAGTTACGAACGTCGTTAAATAACTCGTGGTGCTTCGTTCGCCTCTAGCCCAAGTGTGTGCCGCTTTCAAAACACTCGTAACGAACAAACAAGCACTACATGCTTTTAGTAACTCGCGAAGGCGTGACTACCGGAGCTGTCAAATTATGAAAGCAGCCACGCCGGGGCTCTAGGATTCCTTGAAATGCCGTAAGAAGGTGTGTAGCAAGTCGTTAGGCTTTGACAAATGCCGAGCTCCCCACTTACTCGCATGACAATGAAAATTTAATGACACCTACGCGTTCTTACCAGTGAACGCTGTTGGGCCACAAGCACGTGTCCCGACCTCCGCTGCGCAGTACGTTTCTGTCGTCTTCGCACGCAGTGCGCAGTAAGAACACATGACGAAAACTTGAAATAACGCATTCTAAACATTCCTGGCAAAAAGCTGAAGGTTGACACCTCTGACTAAACCTCAAAACAAGCACGCGAGTTCTACCTACTCCCAAGAACGACCCTACCTATCCACGGAGCAAGGCCAGAATCTTGGAAGTTGGCCGGCGTTGTTGAACACCATGTGACCCGACTTTGGAGGAGAGAGAGTCCCTATTCGCACGCCGCGTGAGAACAATTTTAATTTTTAGTCCGCAGGCCGCGTGGGAACAATTTTGATTTTCTTTCGCATTATGTGTGCCGGCAATATTTACTTGGCAGCGTCTCGGCATGCCCGGCATGCCGGTCTAAAATAATACCCTGCCCGCACGCCACGTGCGAACAATTTTTTTTACGTCGCGTGCGAGTAAATACAAAACCATTCGCACGCGACGTGTGAATAGAAACGCTTTATGCATGCGGTGCGTGTGGTGCGTCGGTCACCGCTGTTTTCAAAAGAATGGACAGTGCTGCAACTGCCGCGGCCGTCAGGCGGCAAAAGAACACAGAATACGTTCGACGGCGACGGAATGCCGAGACTGATGAACAACGGAAGGCCCGACTGGCAGCTGATGTCGCCGCTAAGCGAGCAAAGGTTGCCTCTGAGACAGAGGAAGAACGGAAAGCGCGGTTGGCACGGTGCGCGGAATCGGCTCGCAGACGGCGTGCGATTCGGAGGCAAAAGAACACAGAATGCGTTCGAAGGATACGGAGTGCGGAAACCGCCGAACAACAGAAGGCTCGGCGGGCGGCCGACGCCGCCGCTAAGCGAAGAAAAGTGGCGTCTGAGACGGAGGAAGAGCGCAAAGCGCGTTTGGCGCGGTGCGCGGAATCGGCTCGCAGACGGCGTGCGAGGAACGCTGAGTTGCTCGCGTGCGGAGCCGCTGCAAAGCGTGCGCATAAAGAGAGTAAGCGTCGCCGGGCAGACCCTCAGGTCATTGCCGAACACAGACTCTACGCTCAAGTCCGTAAGGCAGAGGCGACGGCTCGCCGACAGGCAGCGGGAGAGGCCAAGTTTCGGCTTCGGACGGTGCGTTATCGCTGCGCCAACAAGGCGTTAGCCAGGCAGTTCACAGAATCTTCAGGGACGTGATGAATCAATCTTCCATCAATTTGTACTCTTCGCCTTCGTCTTTGCCTTCACTTGTTGGCGCGAAATGTCCGCGAAAATGTTTCTGGTTCAGAACCTTCATGGAGATGCATAGTTCCTAAATTAATGAAGGTAATACTAGGCCGTTCCGGTTATGACAAACGAGAGAGCTCGCTGTACAGCAAGAACTTGTTGAATGAATGGTGGCCCATGTTAAACAGCTTTAACGGAAGCTTGCGTATGACATGTGGGCTTGCAGCAGATCAGCCGCATGCCATGCCAAGAGGAAGATATTCGGGACTCGATCCAGCTGTTGCTTCTCATCACGTGAGCTACGAAGCAGGAAATGAACGACTTGTGGCTTGCATTCTAGTTGTTTATAAATGGCAGGGTACTGCACGGCCTTTAGTTGAAAAGGTGCTTGAAAGCCTTTAGTTGAAAACGTGTTTGAAAGCGTTTAGTTGAAAAGGTGTTTGAAAGCTTAGGCCTTTAATTGCTAGCGTATTCGCCTCCCTGGTCGCAGTGCTTGGCGTTGTAATTTTTATAGAGTACCCTTCTTCACAGGCGCCTTCGGATGCTCCTTGTAGACACGCGCTGCTCCCACAGTCCCCAGTGGAACTTTCAGGAAGCAGTGCTGGTGAGCACTTTGTTTTTTTTTTTGCATTTTCCTACTGCATTTCCCCGTGAACCGGTTGGTCATGAAACCGGGCTTGCATTATGTCAAAACGGTTACCTGAAAATCATTAAAAGGAACACTTCTAGATAACACAGTGCACACAACATCGATAATGAAGAAGGAGTATACTTTCATTGCATAAACCACGTATTGGTTACATTTAAGTTGTTCATAGATGCGTTTACTTAGTGTGTGAAAAATCGTCGCAACGGTTCGTTCTTTGTTTCTGATTTGGGCCTTTCAAGGTTTGACGGTTGATTGGATGCACCTTCAGTGAAGCTTGGACCCCCTATCAGCAAAGGTTCTGGCGCACGTCTGATGCAGTTTGAGAAAGCTTTCGCACTTCTTTCAAGTTTCTTTAGGAAGGGAAGTTTTTTTGTTACATGGTTCTCAGCAAGTTGCTGGAATTGGAGATCTGGGGTAGCTTTTCTAGAGCAGGTTGTTGGAAAAAATTGATTGTCTGGCTGTCAGACCAGGGCCCATACTCGTGCAGAAGATTGGTTAAGAAGCTGTCTACCAAACAGGCTGATCACATGAACTTCTTTCTTCTTTACTTTGGCTATGTGCCAGTAAACACCTGCTGTTCGATGGTGTACGTGATGGGCTCTGCACTCCGGTCTTTTTGTCGAACAGGCTCTGTTTTACTATGTAATTGTTCGATACAAGCGCCCATTTTAAGGTTCAGATTCGTTAAGAACTGCGCAGCCAGCAAAGAACTGGGCCCGTTTGCCCGTACGCATAAATTCTCGATTAAGTTCCCGCTTACGAATAAGACGAAAATAAGTCGAACTTGGCCACGGCAAATAAGCCGGTTGACAGAAAACCCAATGGAAATGCTACGTTAACCGATCGTTTGTATTAATTTCGGGCAAACGACTTGTTACCTAGACAGAGCTGAAGTCGTAGTTGAGAACTTATTCCCACACTTATCGCGTTCGGGCAAACGGGCCCTGGTCCTTGATCTCAAAAAGGACGGTTTTCTTTGTTGCTTTTTTTTTCATACGGTGCAGGGAGTTCCCTTAGAAGACAGCACGCAAATGTATCGAAATAAAAAGAGCATTTGTTTTGTCTAAGCATAGCATATTTCCCTTATATGTAACGTGCTGAACGCGTTAAGGTCATGGGCTAGTATTAGGTTGAGCAAGAAGTTGGGTTGGCAGCTTTTAAAGATGAAAATACAATGCTTCGACAGATTGTTAAATAAAAAAAAAGAGAGGGAGTGAGGGGCAACCTACAAAAAAGTAGCCACTTACACACGTACAAATCGCACTGACGTTGGCATTTCTCCTTTGAGGCCAGCAGCCAACAAGAAATGTAGCGAAAATGCTGCAGATATTATGACTAAAAACAAACAAACAAAAAAACTCAACTAGAGTACACATTTTGTGCTTGTCGACCTTGAAATGCTCGAATCGACCTTGAGTATTTAGGTCGATGTCCTGGTTCAAGCCTTGGCTACAATAAGCTTTTTTAGTGTATTGCAGTGCCCTGTTGATTGTGGACTACTATCCAGCCTACTCACTACTGTGTGTGTCAGTAGCGAGTGGTTTCAGTGACCTGTGCTCATTTCCCTCTGTGCAGTTGGTGTTCATGTACACAACGTTGCCACTGAAGACGCTGAAGAAGTCCAGGGCTGGTGGTCCGAGGAAGAGGAGGAGGAGGAAGGCGTCGAGTCTGACGGCAGCGACAAATGTGTGAGTAGTGCAGTCGAACCTCGATACAAAGTAGTATTGGAGCAGTAAATTAGTTCGTTATATCCAGTATTCGTTGTAACGGTAAATATAATAATCGGCTCCAACAAATCAGCAGTCTGGCTAGTGAAAAAATCCTAGGTACTAAAACGCATTATTCTAGTCTTCGAACCTGCTGGAAATGACGAAGTAATCCTTACCTGTCTTCTTGGGGCATTTTAAACTAAATGAGTCGGAGCAGGAAAACGTGAAATTCCAACAGAACAGAGTGCGTTTCACAAAACAGGCCTACGTTCTTCTTTATTTGAAGAAGGATGTGATCTTTGCCTGGCGGCTTGTCACAGCAATGCAGGGCCCTTTCTACTTCCGTAGTGTTCCAAACTGTTATCTCCCAAATTTTTATTTTGCTTTTTTAACCCGCTTTCAAGTTCAAGACTCGTGCAGATCAAACATTTCTTCGTTATAGCCGAAATCGCGCGGCTGTGGTGGTTTCGGTTTCGTTATAGGAAGAATAAGTGTAACTGAAATAAAGCGTGACCAACCAAAGTTCGTAGTTAGTTCGCTGTAGCCGATAATTCGCTATATCAGTGTTCCTTATAACGAGGTTCGACTGTAGTGCAGCCATGACACAATCCATAGTCAGGGTTCTCCCTAACGCAACCACGGATGCCAATCGAGACATCGCGGAAGATGGGAGCAGGCGGTAGGTGGTGGACATGAAGCTGCATTGGCCTTCAAGTGCGCCCTAGTGGAAAAAAATGACAGGCCTTCCAGCCTGGTGAAGAGGGAAGTGCAGTGAAGCTGTCGCTTCGGTGGGATTTGCTATGTTGGGGTTTAGCTCTACGGGAAATTCGCTATGTTGAATTGCAAGGACAGTGGCAGGATCTCTTCTTCACAGACCGAGGGCACACAGAATTGATGGGTGGAGACAATGACGTCTCTAGTGCACCGCGCAGACAGGTGCGCAATTGTCGGCGAGAGAGACAGCACGTGTGGCGAGGAGAATACATGACAAAGAGGTGGCTTTGTTGCAAAGGAGCGGGGCTGTAACTGTGCTCCCTACGAAGATAGCTAAGCTTCACTGCGCAACAGATGGTGCGGGAAAGCCAACTTACAAGAAACAAGCGTATACGGGTCTCTTTAAAGTCGGCTTCATCTGTAAACACATGTGCATTGCTGGGAAGACAGTTTCCAAAGGGCAATATGAGCAGTTTTATAGCAAAAAATGGAGGCCCTAGAACCAGTTATTATTTCTTGTGAATTTTCTTTCCATGCACTTTTTTCTCGTCCTGCTACCTATTTGCTGGTTCTTTTTCAGTAAAAAGTTCAGATGCAGTGAAAAAACACGATAGTGATGGCTAGGATTGTTCTACTAAGAGTCAGTGCCACTAGCAAAGTGAGGATTGAGTAAGTGTCGCCTAAGCCTTTCCTGGCAGGAGTGACAGGCTCCTTTGAGCGCTTTGAAACTGCCATTGTAGGTGCGCCTCTCTCTAGTGCAAGTGATCATGCCCGCCTATGTGGCACGGGTATTGGCAGACCCTGCTGGTTGAGGTGCGGTGCACCACCAAAACTGGCGAGAGAAAAAGCTTGTGCGATTGATTGGACTGCAAGGGCCGTAGTCCGGCAGCAGCTCACGGAAGCTAGTGACGGGATACACCGACCGCTGTCCATAACAACGATTTGGTCAGTCATGTGGAACCACCTTTACTGCCCTCTGTTGACGTCTGAAAAAAAGTGGGAACATCGTCGTAACCAGCAGAAGTGATGTCACTTTTTGCAGTGATGTCTTCTTTCTCAAGACTTGCATTGGATACTTTGTTGTCCTTAGCGAGAACTTTTAACGCCAGTGACTTTGCAGAGTTCTTGCATTGTCTTTATAACTGTGCTACTGCATTGAGCTGCCTGACGAATGGACATGTAAGCCGCGCCATCATTTGCATCGGATGCGGCTGGCCTTGCTTGAAACTCTAGTTTTTTTTTTCGTTGTGAAGTTGAATGCCGGAACAACTGCCAACCTCTCACCCTGTGCACTGTCCCTCCAAGAGTTTCGCATTGCTGCCTTTCCGGCCTAGGGAAGAATGACCTAGGGATGACTACTTGCGAGTGAAACTCGTAGAGGATCCTTTTGCCATTTCGAGGCATCGTTGCAGCATGAGAAGGCAGTGTTATGCGTCCACTATCTTTATTGCTTTCACGAGTTGTTGGTGTCACTGCTCTTGATGAGCTCTTCCGCCTGCCCGTAAGATGCACCAGTCTATTTCTTTCCCCCCAATCTCATTTCTCTATCTAGCATTGTCCCTATTCCCGGCACTGCCTCCGTAACATTGGAGCTAGCCATTCTTTTCCCTTCTTTTTGAGTTAAGTTTTGTTTCTAGACTCAGTTGCAATGTTTGCACAGTTTTGAATACAAATTTCGAGGAAGCGAAATTGGCGCTGGAATCACGTAAGCACACAGTATGTTGAGGTTGCGGAATGCAAATCTTAGTTGACTTACGTTGGGTCATTGTTTTACCGTGTTTGTAGTTTAAAGTGCCATTAAGACTTCCTCGCTGGAAGTTTGGGCACCCCACTGATGATTCATCTGATTCTTGTTTTGTGCCTCCACAGGACGGTGACGTGATCTTGGACGACATGAGGCAAGAGCAAGGTGACACCACGGAAGCCGTGCTGAGGCAGCACTGGGCCAAAAAGTGAGCTAGCCCGCAACCGACCACCTGAAGACGTCGTGCGGCTAAGTGTCGTCCTGTGAAGCGGTCCTGTGGTAGACGGCGTAGGGACTTCGGTACCCTGCAAGTCGTCGCCCGTTTTTCTCTCCTTGCCCCTGCGGTGTGAAGCATTTCATCAAGGAACCGAACTGTGGTGGCACTATTTCTAGAACCAAGTTTTTTCCCTCTTCTTTTTAAAGATGACAGTCTTTCTTGGGCTACTTAAATGCAGAATTTTCGGTCTGTCTCTGAAAGAAAATTTAATAATAACCGATACAAAGAAAGACCCGCTGTGCTAAATACTACACGGGTCGCCTAAATAAAACATACTAAAAGGTCTCTCAAGCAGGAAACCATAAACACTGCATTTATCACTTCTCAACTCTATCACATCACTCACTACGGTTCTCCACAGTTGTCCAATCGCTTATCCACAGATCTGATTTTTTTTGTGGATTCCTTGCTACTTGGGTGTTCCATTCATTCTGAAGTGCATCGTCATGATTGGGATATTCGGATGCATTTCTGGCCTCACAAGTTGCGTTTTGATGGGATTGATAAGTCCGCTACACGTACAGATAACAAGTGAAAAAATGGTAGGTATAAAAAATGACAATAATGAACAGCAGAAAAAATACATTAAGTAAAGCCCTCCTTCTGCCCAGACCCATAGAAAAATGGTGCTGTCTCATGGGCCAGTGTTGTGGAGTCAGCCAACACCTTGCCTGGGCTCTGGGAGTAAAATGAGCCACATTCCTTTGTCTGCGAATTGAAGATGGGGGGAAAAGCTCACACAAAAAAAACTAAGCACAAAACACTTGTGTCTCTCTCCCCCGAGAGACAATCTGGCTGTAACTTTACAGCTTCCTCTAGTCTGGGTGTGACGCATCAATGGGCGTGCGCGCTAAACAGGTGCATTGCTGTTCTAATGGGGGAAAGGAGCTGACAGGTTTCTTTGCGAAAAACTTCTTGACAGTGTTTTGAGCGAATGATTGCATTGAGGAATTCTTCCTTCCTGTAATGTACCATTGATGCTGTCTTGCCTTTTTCACACCACTGTGGTGGAGAGTTGTGTCATACTTTTATTGTAGTGCTGGTGAGGCAGTACTTGCTTCTTTTTTGTATATACTGTATATATGTGTGTACGTCACCTCTCTAATGCTTTATGTGTGGAATAAAGTGTGGTTTCTGCTTTTAAGCTTCTTTATTGATTTCATTGTTGGGAAAGGCAGCGGTTGTTGTGAGTGGCTTCCAGGCAATTAAAAACAGCTGCAGCAGTGCAGTGGGGGGCGCTTTAAGCTGTGAAACTTGTCAGTCTTGCCGATTTTGTCCCACTGATGCAGTGAGCTAGAAGAGGGAGGTGTGCCGTTCGGGGCCGATTAGGGGGTCCCTTTTGCAATGGAAATTTCCGCTGAGGAACTCCTCTTGTAAGCAGCACCCATGGTGGCCACTGCTTACCAGTTGGTTTTAGAGGCTTTGTTGGTTAAATTAATCCTTATTTAAATAGTTGTATTTCTTTATTTCATGACATAAAGCTTTATAAAACTCGTCAGATAACTCTTTAATTTGAGCGTGCCTTCTAGTGCACTGTACCACTGATTCCAAATTCTTTGAGTCAGTTAATTAGTTTCCAAGACAATCGGAGATAATTAGCAACTTTTGGAGGAACAAGAGACAAAGCAGTGTTGGTATTAAAACTTTAATCTTCATATTTTCTAATACTATGACCCCAGCTGAATGCAATATAGGAAGTGGTTTTTTTTATGCATCGCTTGGAACTAATTTTGCAGCTCATTAAGCTAGGTGGCACCAGTGGCACGAAACCATTTTGAGTGCCCATTTTTACTGTGGTTAAATGTGAGGTTACACAGGCACTGATGGTTCATAACGGAGCACTTCAATTGAGCACTTCAACAAGCAAATGGAATTAAAGGCTCGTGAAAACAGAAGACACGGGGCTTTCGCCCTGTCAGTAGCAGACACCTCACAGTTGGTGAAGCAGCGCTGTGGGGGGATGGGCTAGAAGATACCTCCTTCCTCCATGGCTAAAGTGTGAATGCAACACTCCTGGTGCTAGCAATCCCCACTGCAGATGTGCCAGGGTGTAGTTTGGTATGGGGCGCTGTGAAATTTAAAGGGACTGAAGTGTAAAAGCAAGTCTGCCTATATTGGTAGAAAAGAGTGCCCTGAATGCCAATAACTGAAGATTTTCAGCCCACCGCTTTTCCCTGATTTTTTTTCCATCACACTGCAAATTCTATATTGAGCTCGTAGCCTCCCTGCCTTCGAAAGAAAAACCCCCGCACCAACTTTATACTGTAGTTCCACAGTACCCTTTTTTTTTTTTTTTTCATGAACGCTGCATTTCTGTTACTTTTAGTCATTGCGTACTTTCCATGCTCTGTTATAAACTCGGTTCTATTACCCTGTCCGGGGTGACGCATCCTGTATGCTATGCTCGCCAGTAGGATAGGATAGGATACACCGTGAGCATAAGAAATCACGACCGCTGAATTTTCCTTGTAAAAAAACTTCAGGCCTACCTAATGTGTTGCTCTCTACAGCACAGCTCCTCTCCAAATCCTCCATTGTCAGTAATTAGTTTGGCACCATCTGCAAACGTCAGTCCCAGTGGCTGTACAATCCATTCTCCTTGTTTGGAAAAAGATAGGCTGAAGCTGAACACTTCCCTTGTTTGGCCTCTAATCCTTGTAGGTACAACATGAACAATAATGTTCACAGTGGACAGACATCCTTGCTGATGCCCCAGCTGTATTTTTACCGGCTCTGATGTGTTCTCTTTGTTAATTCACGAGTTTGAGGACCAGCAAGCCACATTTCGCTGGAGCATAGCCGCACATAGTCTCACCGAATGGAAAACGCCAATTTTTTATTTCCTCCATACTTTAAAAAGCAAGGTTCAATTTCGGAGCTACCCATACACACGTAACCACCATTAAAGGGTACCCCATACCCAAAACCATAAAATATTCGGTAAAAGATGTGCGCTACTGAAGTACCGTTAGCGAAGCACTAAAGAAGAACCATTTATTAGACAGTGTGTGGTAGGAGACAAAAGATAGAGAGAAGAAAAGAGGTAAAAAGACACATTTTTAATCAGCAGTGTGCATTTTACCAAACCTTTTAACAGCGCAGCTGTGTAGCGAATAATTTTTCGTGTCCGTAGTTAAAAATACCAAGAAATCGCTGAGCCTCACGGCGACCGCCCGGCAGTTAACAAAACCATGAAAATGCCTAGCGTTCGTGTATGCGTGCCTCACGACGACCGCCCAGCGTCCCCAGTGCACGTTTGTCAAGCCAAGCATTATGCATACCAACTTTGGGAGATTGATTGGAAAAAATAAAACCCCAGCGTTCGCCATAATCGTGGCAACATTTGTTCAGAACGAAAACAGACCTTTTCAGTGGTCTCGCTCGCTGGGAGGAGGTCCTGCTGCGTAGACTACGAGTTGGGGTGGCCCTCTCTCCTGCGGTAACCCGGGCGTGGCCACCGCGATACCATGCCCCGTTTACAAACACCTGCCCCTTCTGTACGGCTCCTGCCGAAGACGCCGACACCAATCACCTGTCATGGACGTGCCCTTTCCTGAGTGCAGCGAGATTCCGTCACCTTCGTGGCACAGGCCCGCATCCTGGGAGACCCCCCCCCCGATCTCCAACGATGGCTGTGGGGGGGCCCCACCACCGCTGTCTCCTGGACTTCCTCCGCGAAACGGGTGCCAGGTTGTACCTTTAGGACTTTATGCCAAGGGGCATACTATCGCAATTGAAAACAAAAAAGGGACACGTCATGGCGTACGCCCCTCCAATGTAATGTCCAATAATTATCACTCACAAAAAAATGAAAGAAGCTCACACTTATAGCAACAATGATGAAGTAAAGATCGTTGCGGCAGCGAAGAAGAAGCAAGTCGACTGCAATTGTGGACGTAAACCTTTGTGATGGTCGTGAAGGTTGCGTGCAGCTTTGCAGCACTTGCAAGTCTTACACATTAGTGCGAGCTTCCTTCATTTTCCTTGTTTTTGTGCTTTTTAGTGTGTGTACGTACAAACGTATCTAAGGCACCTTCTTATTCGTTTGAATAAAGTAGTGAGTAACGCATCTGAAATCAATGGTTGGACGGAAGCCCGTCTGGTCGGGGTGGGTCATGATACAACGGGGAATAACAACACCGACCAAAAAATATATTTCATAAAATAAAAGACATTTCGGCTCCCACACGGGAGCCTTGTTCACAATGAATTCATCAGACCACGTTTTATGTACGTCTAAGATTGTGACGCAGGCAGTGGGCATAAACTGGGGGCAGATTGCTCTGCGTACGATTCAATGTTCGCTCCGTTGTCTGTATGATTAATGATTCCAGATGAAGTCGTGACATCAGGTTCTTCTCTTTTTCAAGAATGCGTGCTGCGCCCTAGTTTTCAGCATGCTCAGTCAGAGCGTTTGAAGCCACGTGGCGTTTTCTGACGTCATAGTCATGTTGTGGCTGAGCATGCCGACACTTCAGGCCACGAGGTAAACTGTTTACAGCACATTTTTTTTTTGCGCTGAAATGCACCAACCAGCTCAATGGCATAGTCTATTGTAACCTGGCTGACCCCACCAGCTTATTAGATAGTTTCCTCTCTCTCGGGGCAGGCAGATGAAGAATTGGCACGGCGTCGCTTCGCAGTTGCTGTTTTCTCGAGAAACCCATATCACACATTAAAGACCAAATGCACTCGAATATCACCTCGAACAAATTTATTTTTAACGTGTAGTAAGTACCACCAAATCAGCTGCGACAAGAGTGGTAGCCCCGCGAAACGCCTCGTTAATCAGTCAGAACCGTTTAAAAAAGCTTTGCCGCAGACCACGCTACACGTGCCGGTGGATCACGTAAACAGCCTGTGACACTCCAGCTGATGGGGGCGTCTTCCTCTGGCCAGCCAAGCAGCTGAAGAACCGGTCGAGCTCTGCTGCGAACGCTTCACCCACTCGCTGCCCCGTGTGTGCGTAGAGCTTGCACACAGCCTTGCTCCCGAGCTGCTGACCATTGCCTGGCCACTCGCTGGACGGCTACGTCACTTCAATGGCTGCGCTCTCCTCCATTTTGGTTTCAAAATCGCCGATTTTCGCTGACCACTTGCGGCTTCCATGTGAGTATTTCAGCTGTTGTATTTCGCACCTTGATTTCTTATTCAGCAGACTATACGGAAATAGTGTTTTCAAGAGGTCGAAATTTTGAGGGCAGTCGGCCTTTAACAGCGGGTTCATGCTGTAAACATTAATGGAGAAGTGGCGTCCGCAAATGTCGATGAACTTCGAATGTTCGATGCTCGAAGCCCAACAGGCTACAAGCAAACTTTCCACAGCTCTGGCTGTTGGGGCACCACATCTGTCGCTGGATACGCAGCTGATGCCACAAATCCAGTCGTCGATTCCAATGGTGACTCCCTGACCTCCAGGCACCCGGGAACCTTCTAAATGGCGAATTGTGATGTCGCATGTGCAGCCAATGGTAGGCTGTAACGGAAATGCAAGATAAATATTTCTTTTGAATTTTCTGCATTTTTCTCACCAACATAAATTGATGGCGAATAAAGTCAATAAATCATTTTACTCACGACCTTATTTTGCGAAACTGTGACGTTAACCAGCAAGTGCCAATAAACAGGACTGTTGCGGTTTTAATGTAGGAGAGGCTTTGCGGAATTTATCGTCCCCCTTCACTACCGGCCAAACCACAACCATGGTGTGGTCGGTTGGGTAAAAATAATGACAGACCGCTCGTGCAACATGCATGTGGCGAGAGACTGGGTACAGAGCAAGTCATAGCACTTTGGCCAGTTGGGTAAAAATGAAGACACTGTGCTGTCTCTGCTGCCAGCTAAAGATAAGTATAAAGCTATAGACTATGCTTAACATGAAAACAACGCATTGTGTGGATAAAACGGCACGGTAAAGCCATTAAATACAGAGTGGTGTGACAATAATTGGAACACTACAAATTTTTCCTGAGCAAACCACCATTCTGTTCGCGCTCAAACTTCACACGAAGGTCGCATTTTGTGGTCTATTTTGTTTGACACCGGAACGACGGCGGTACTTACCTGTATATTCTGAAAATAAAAACTATCTTCGCCACTTGGAAAATGGCAGCCGATTTGGATGTGCGAGTCAGTGCAAGCTGATCTTAGAATGATGGCGCCACCTAAAGTATGCAGAGCGAAACAGAGAGAGAGAGAGAGAGAGAGAGAGAGATAGAGAGAGAGAGAGAGAGAGAGAGAGACTTCATTTACAGTTGAAGTGAGCCTTTTTATGGTCAACTAAAACTGTCTAGAGAGACTTTATTTACAGTTGAAGTGAGCCTTTTTATGGTCGGGGTCTTCAGTCCAAGACTCCGTTGGTACAGCCGACTGTTTCCGCCCTTTCCGCTAGCAAAAGCTGCGTTTCAGGACAGGAGCTGGCCGGGATTCATGGTAGAAAGGAGCCAAATGGTGAAGCAGACGATCAGAAAATCTCTCATCCCTAGTTTACGATGATCACAAATACTTGCATAACAGCTGATACCAATCATAATAAATTATTCCCACAGCTCATCGTTGCCAATAAACGTTGGATTTGTTTCCTCACCTGCTTTCGCATTTTCTGATCGTCTGCTACACCATTTGGCTCCTTCCTACCGTGAATCCCAAACGTACGTTTCGCTCTGCATACCCCAGGTGGCGTTGTCGTTCCAAGATCAGCTTGCGCTGGCTCGCATGTCCAAATCGGCCGCCATTTCCCCATAGGCAAAAATTGTTATTTTCAGAATAAACAGGTAAGTACTGTTGTTGTTCCCGGCGTCAAACAAAACAACCACAAAATGCGACCTTCGTGTGAAGTTTGAGCGCGAACAGAGCGGCAGTTAGCTCAGAAAAAATTTTTAAAGTGCTCCAATTACTGTCGCACCACTCTAGATCGACAAATTCACTGCCCGTTCGTAAAGCTGACAACACCACCGCGAGCAATACAGGAAGACATCAAAGGTTATAAAAGTAGAAACCACTTTATTCCACACGTAAAGCAGTAGAGAGGTGATATATTTATATATAAAGTATGTGTATAGAAAAAGAAGCAAATACTGCCTTGCCAGCACTGCAATAAATATGCTACGCATGACTCCCCACCACAGTGGTGCAAAAAAGGCAAGAGAGCATCAACGGTATATTACAGGAAGGAAGAATTCCTCAATGCACTCAAAACATTCTCAAGTGTCTCGCAAAAGAACCCGTCAGCTGCCCCCGTTAGAAGATCAACGCATCACAACATTCAATTCGTGACACCTGTCGTAATGACCAGAATGCCCAAGCAGCAAGGAATTCGCAGAAAACCAAAAAGGACTGAGAATAGACTGCACGCATCTCAACCAGCCTGCCTTACTCCAAATGGTACACATTTAGTCTCATTCACAGCCGAAAAAATTACAGCACTGTGAAGAAACATTGAAAAAAAACAAGCTCTTAAAGGAGCACTGACACCAATTTTCGGCGTTAATATTATTTCACAGTTCGCTTCCTTCACTCAACAGGATACCCTGGCTGAAATATGAGCGGCCTGCGACGCGAAGAACATAGTTCAATTGGATCTCATTTATTACGCCGACGGAGCAGCACTCACCAAATGGACATCAGCGTGACATCACCCTTTGAAGCCAAAAGAAGTGACGCGACACCGCTCGTCAAAAACTCATGACGCCACTTCACACGCGCGGCGAGCGGGCGCAACACTCTCTCAAGCGGGCGCCAGTGATGTCTGCACAAAGCGGTGAGGTCAGGCCGGGATTCTGTCATATGCGCCATTCGGGATGAAAGCGCGGGAATTTGAAAAAACGATTTTCAGGTCGTTCAGTGTAATTAACTATTGCGCGCTGAACCATTTGAAGTGCTGTTTCAGGTTTGCCAGACCATTAAGCATCGATAAAAGCAATAAAAGTGTAACAAAATTTTCGTGTCAGTGCTCCTTTAAAAAAAATTGTTATAACTGAGAGATTTTTTGTTCCACATGCTCGCAACTCTTCCCATTAGCGGCAATGCATTATTAGAGAGAGTTTGTGGAAAGTGTACACTGTAACAGAACAGAAATTGGTTTCTACCGGCACGCTGCGCTAGCCCGGAATTGGCCCCTGCCTTATACGAGAGAGCACACTTGGCTCATGAGGGAGACAATGCGGACAGCCAAACGGGTCAATTGTTTATACTACTACGATGATACAGGATCACCACTCTCTCAGCATTCACTCGCAGGATGCCCAAGAAGCAAAGCACAGACACCGCACAATGTTTTTAAACACGCAACCCACGCAAAAAACCACCCGCAACAGTTTTTGTAAGGCACCGCACGCACACACCCTTGGAGAACACGTTAGGCAAGACGAAAAAAGCTTTGACTCTGGCTAGTGCAAAAATAGGCACGCAACATGACAGACACGCTTAATTGAGCCTTTGTACACTCATCTCCTTCCGCAAGTGCACATTTGCTGTAAGAACAGTTAAATATAGAAGGAGTTACTCAGAATTTCGCAGCCAGATCAAGTTAGTGATTACGTGCCGACCCAATTACTTGACTATATCACAGGCCCTGTATTGAAGTTCTGTTCCTACGTCGAAACTGTGCAGCTGAGATCATTCAATGCACCTACAAAGCTGGCAGTCATGAAGGTGACTACACTTGCACTTTCGTCCAACTTACAGAAAAACAAGCAAGGCGATGTAAAAAAAAAAAAAAGGGCACTGTGACACACAACTTCAACCATTCACATCATTCAAATCAGCAGAAGGATTTGTATCCACATTAGTCAGTCATGGCTTCTGTCAACAATCTTGAAACAAGACAGCAACCGACAACAAAAAAAGTTTGCGGACTGCAACACGAAGTTCCCAAGAAAGGAGTACGAAAAGAGTGCACAAAGTCGCAGCAAGAAAGTTGTGTAGTTACAAAAAGAAAGAAGAAAAAAAAACTTGGTTCATGAAGTAGTGCCACCAGAGTTCTGTTCCGCGCTGAGGTGCTTCACACCGCTGGGGGGCAAGAAGTGAAAAACGGGTGACGACTTGTGAAGAGTTCGAGAGCCTGCGCCGATGAAGCTGTCGTCTTCTACCCCGCCGCGCCAAATTGGCCGAGGGAGAGACAGTCGCTTCCCGACCGAGTGAACGACACCCGGTTGCACGGCGACTTGGCACGGCCGGTCGCGACAGTGCTCACTTTTCAGTCTTGCGTTGCCTGAGCTCGACCTCGGCACTGTCACCTCCCTGCTGCTCGGTGTCGTCCAAGATCACGTCGTCGTCCTGCAGAGGAGCAAACAAAAGAGTACGTCATGGTGCGGAAGTTAAGAAAGGTCAACCTAACTTCGAAGGACGGGTGAAATTAAGAGATGTATAGTGCATAAAAAGACGAAGGACAAAGAAGACATGAGGACGAAGCGCTAACTTGCAACTACTGGTTTATTGAAAGAAGCACACATTTAAACAACAGCATAAATGATAACAGACAACCTACATCTCTTAATAATGATCGACCAACTAGCCCAACAACGTACTTTACGAGACGGGTGGAAAAGAAATTGGGCATGCATCTGCCAGCTATGCTGAAAATTTCTTCAAAAGACAGTTTTCTGTTATTCCTGCCACATGATGACACGCTCTCCTATTTCCCCCTTCTACCTCACTTGCTTCTCCCACGGTGAATGCAATGGATGTTTGGTCAAGCCCATTTTTCTGTGCCCACATTGCTTGAGCGACATCTGTTGGGCCCTTTTGTATCCGCTGTTTTAAGAGCACCTCAAGCCAACAAACCCTGCTTCAGCGTTTGCTTTTATGTCACCTTTCTTGGACACTTGAAGTCTTTTTTTTTTTTTTAATTTGCTAACGTAAGCACCAATCCAAGTATTAGGCTGGAATGGTCTCGCCTGTTTTTGGACGGGCCAATGAATCGAAAGACGGAAAGACCAAAATTATCACGTTTAGAAAAATTTCCCATTTCACCGAGAAGGACTACTGCCTAAATTATCAGACGACAAATGCCAATGAAAGTTCCATTTCAAAACCACGTACACTGTATATGCAAGGTTCTAACGTCACACTTGGTTTTCTCACAATTCTGCGTTCCTGAACTGTAGTCTAAAAACAAATAAAAATTTTTTAACGTAGTTAACTGCACTGCCATAGATGCCCTCAGCACTTCATCGTGTGTATTACTTTTTCGGTTTTTGGATTCTAATTTTTGCATTACGGCCCCTGTAACACCTTCCAAGCTCGTGCATCAACTTGCGTACGGATCGAGCCACAATTCAAAAGTGAACCACAAAAGAAGATTGTATTGCGAAGCTACGTGTAACTTTGAAGCGACGGCTAGTTGAAAGTAAAGATGGAGGGATGAGCTACGAAAATTTGGGGGGGGGCAGGATGAACTCTGCAAGCACTCGCTGGAAATTTTCGGGAGAGGCCTTCGTCCAGCAGTGGACAGGCTGATGGTGATGATTATGATGAATAAATATACAGCAGGGGTCTGCCACCGTTTGAGGTGGAGGGCCAAGTGAGGGGCTCAAGACAGCAAATCAAGGGTAAAGAGAAGGGGGTGGAGGCAGAAAGAAAAAATTTGGCGAATTGACAATAATTCGCAAAACTGGAATAGAAATCATGTTTATTTCGAGTTTTTTTTTTAAATTTTGAAGTTTGATTCCTTTGTTGGAACTGTGCAAGGAGAGGAAGAGATGACGTCTAGCTAAGGGTGAAGTTGGGGGACGACGCCAACTGAAAGCGATCTATCTTTGTTCCCGTCTAATCCCACGCGCGTCAAAACCAGTATGTCGGCCTTCAGATAGGAAGCGGCAAGGGAAAGGGTGTTCTGACGTCGTGCTGGGTGCTCCATAATACTGCCCCGCAGGCCACAGGTTGCAGAACCCTGGTGTCGAGAATTTCAAAATGCCACTTTCGGCATTTTTTTGCAGCCCTCTCAGACAACCGGCGCCATCTGACCAGATGCTAGAATGCATTCTTTTCTGTTGTGCGCAACATTTATTAAACCTGCTATTTAAAAAAAAAAAAAAAAGGGGGGGGTGGGGGGCTTCTCAGTAGCAGAGAACAATGGCCATACGTGGGAGCTGGCCAGTAGCAAACTCAGAAATGCCCGAAACCTCACAATTTCACTTATCCACAGTTGATCTCCATGACGGCACACACAGCAGCGAGTTTGTGGACGATGTGAAATTATTAAACTTCAGTTCCTGGAGAGGAAAGGTCAAGGACTGGATCATGATCAACTCCAAACTGGCAGGTTTTGGTTTCTTCTTCTGCTGTGCTTAACATGCCCTGTAACTGGTTCCAGAACTTCACCAATGTCATTTATTAGATCTATGAGGTGTAAACGTCATTTGGTCAGGGCTTATTGCCACGTCCTTGCCTTTGTAGCGGCCCGTGTCACTTCTCGAGCGCTTTCAATGTCGAGAATTTTTTTTCACCAACCAAGGCAGCGAAGTGATTAGTTTGAGCCAAAACAAATACACGTGGTCCAAAATTTCGGGAAAGTGGGCCTACAGCGAACACTGCAGATCATGGAAAGCAGCCACACCACAGGAGTAGCTGAAGTTTGGAGGAAAGAAAAGCCAAGCAGAGGCCCTGACACTTACTCCGCGCAGCCTTTATGTCATATTGGGTCGTTTCCCTTTTTTTTCTTGCATTTTGCGCATACTCGCTGCCTCCTCCGTATTTACTCGCTTCCGTTGTCTGATCCTATCAGCCACTGTACATCAGCTAGGCCTTGCTGTGGCAAGGCCTTGGTGGGCTGGCCTTTCGCTGCCACCGCTACAACACTGTCACTATGGGCATCAAAAGCCATGCAACTTTCCCCACACTTCTCTCCTAAGCCTTTTCCCTCCCTCCACGTGCTCAAGTTTACTGGCCTTCTTTGCACCGTAACTGTACTCATCTTGGGCGGCTACTAACAGTGAAAATTGCGAACCACCTGGCAGAACTGCTTCTGCCACTCGCATAGAGGACTATGAGGGAGGGAAGTAATTTTTGTAGCCAGAACAGTGCTCAAGCTAAGACTGTCATTCTTACTTGGCATTTTGCTCATGAACGTAAGGACATTTCGTAAATCCCACAATTTTTAAAATTTACGTTTCAGATATAAGCACATTCTTGGCATTTGTTTTCCAAGTGTCCCAAAGCTTTCTCTTGGCAAATTTAATTCTGCATTTCAATCCTGCACTTTGCCTCGTAAATTGTACGATTGAAGAGCATGTTTGTTCATTTCATTTTCATGTGCCTTCCTTATTTTTGAGCTCGACAAGGTTTTTTTTGGGAAAAAAGCAATGCAACTGCAACTCGAGAAAAAAAAGAAAAAAAAAACCTTTTTTCTTATGGCATAGCAGAGTTCAGAAGCCTGAGTGGGCAAACTGACAGACATGTGCAAACTAAGAGGACCACCTAACCAACTTCAGACGCACTGGCAACATTGTCTTGCTGAGAAAATCTGCAAATGTACTGCAAATAATTATCCCTTGTTTAGATAGGCAGGCACTATAACAGCCTAAAGATAACCACAACCACAGAAATAAAGAAATGCCTAACTGCAACAATGTAAAACAGCCTTTTTGTGTAAACAGCGAGACCACAACAAAAACACTACAATTACCCCCGACATTTACAACGATGGAAATCCAAGCCTAGAGACACATTAGGCAAAGAACTGTCATGGAGTGGAAAGTGTTCAGGAGGTGCCCCCCAAAAATTTAAGTAGCTTACCTTCGTTTCTGAAAACAAATATGCGCAACCAACCCATTCTTCAAGTGTTCAATAATGAGGGAGGAACACAACATCAACCTGATTACCTTGAATGAGAAATGCAGACCAGACCAAAGATTCGTGAAAGCAAAAGACATTAGGCACTACGACTTGAAATACAAAGCCCCCAGAAAGGACATTCTGGTTCGAATGGAGAAATGTGGAACTGGGAAAGGCATGAAATGTAAAAGCTGGATGAACAACGAAGGCCAACTGCAGGGCATATATTTTGAGCTCTTGAAAACCCCATTTCCGCAATGTCTGCCTTAAAAGACTGCAAGATACAAAATATCACAGCTGAAGTACATGCATGCGATCCGCAAGCGACCAGCAAAAATCGGCAATTTTGAAACCGAAATTGAGAAGAGCGCAGCCATCACGGCCAGGACGTTCACTTCGTGGCCGTCTATGTATCCGCCGGCAAATGCAGTGTTGTCTGCTACGGAGCTATTTCAAATGCATGATTAACAAGGCATTTCACGGGCCTCCCAGTCACGTCCCAGTTTGATTTGGCGATAGGCACTGCGAGTTCAAAATATATTTGGCTGAGGTGAAATTTCGATGCCATTGGCCTTTAACGGTGTAAAGACCAGGGAGTGGAATGCAAAGCTGGGGTAGGCAGAATGCCAGGCGAGCTGTAAAAGCTTGGTGGCAAGAAACGGACTGATGCATGTTCTCAAACTGCGTAGACTGGCTCGGTTTATCCGGTTGATCGGAGCGCGAAAGAAAAAAATGCGCGGTTTTAAGCTGTGACGTGCACCGTGTGGACGAGCAATCATGTTTGACATACGCATCGTTAATCGTAGACTGTGCTTCCCATGTTGTCGGCTGTAAAATGCATAAGATAAGCCTCCCAGGATTGGAATCGTAGCATTCGCTGAGCCCTACTCAGTGCATGAACGTACGCATGCGCTTGCCTCATGCCTGTATCCGTGTTTCTGTTGAACTCAGCGGTGCTTAAACAGCACCCAACAACTCGCTAATGCCAAGTTCACTATCGTGGAGCCGGCCAACCCGCGGCGTGTGCATGTACTCGCTGAACTTGAGACTGGTCTGCTAGCGGAGGCTATTTGCCAATATAAGCATGAGTTTACACACTTTTAGGCAGCTTTCACGGGCAGTAAGCATCCCAGTCTCACGTCCCATTTCGTTTGATTTGGCGATAGTGCGCACTAGCGAGTATCAAAATATATTGACTTTGCTCAAGAGGATTTCGATGCCATTTTCTTTAACGGTGTAAAGGACCAGGGAGAATTGCGAATGGCAAAGCAAAGGTGCAGTAGGCAGAATGCCCAGGCGAGCTGTAAAAGCTTGGTGGGCAAGAAACGGGCTGATGCATGTTCAGTGTCCCTTTAGAGGCAGGTTGAAGAAGAGATAAGGAGAGATGACACAAAGCAACTGACGATGACGAAGCCAGCAGCAACCTAACACTGCTTCCGAATGCTGCGATGCTGCCTCGAAACTGCAAAGGCATCCTTTACCCATCTCCTCTTCAAGAAGCTGTCCCTAGGCCGAAAAGTTGTCCCAAGGCCATCTCTATGTCGTCCCTAGTCATCCCTAGGCCAGAAAAGCAATGATTTGGAACTGGGGTGGAGCAGGGTGAAGGAACAGGAAGGCTAGGCATCAAGAGCAGTTTCGAATAGTGCAGCTCAGGGGTTCAGCTTGCAAGCAAAAGCTAGATGCACTGAAACAAGCATACCAGCCTTGATTTGAAATCCATCCTTGCAACCTAACCGCCTCAACCAAATGGCAAGCTGCTTCGATGACCACTCGTTTGTCACGGCGGTACCAATCAATGCTTTCTTTTAAACTAGAATGCTTTTGAATGTGAAAGTAGCCTTATGTTTGTTACAATGTGCTGCATTGCACGGGTGGTAGCTGGCTCACGCTAGCAAGAGCCCCCCCTGCCAAGTTGAGGCCGCACTACTACTCACGGATTTGTTGCTGCCTTCGGACTCGATGCCCTCCTCTTCCTCCTCCTCCGCCTCGTTGTCAGACTCGGACTTCTTCACCGGCTTGTAAGGGGGCAGCTTGGGGGGGTACACCGCGTCTATGATGAACACGATCAACTGTAGAGAGAAGGAACTGCGCACAAGTCACTGAAACCGCTCGCTGCTGACACCTATGGTCACTGAGCAGTCCAAAACAAACAGGGCACCGCAATACACTACAGAGAGCTTGTAATATCCAAGGCTTGAACCAAGTTAATGACCAAAAAGTACCAGGAGTCAATTCAAGTGTTTCGAGTGCACCAAATAAGAAAATTCAAGGTCGACATGGACTCACAAAATTAATTTACGGAATACAAAACGGGGTCTATCAGAGTTGAGATTTCCTTTTTGTGTTTGCAGTATAGCTAGCAGCACGATTCTTTGTTACTTGACTTATAGGAAGGTGCAATGTTTACGCAACATTTTCCATAGTCCTGTCAAGCTGCAGCTTTAAGCTAGCACATATTTGTGGTTATTGCTTCTTTCAGTTTAACATGTGCCGAAGCGCCGTACTCTTACCTGTAAAACCTGTTAATTCAAGAGCTTTTTTTGGCAAAACGCTAAAGCATGGCCAAACCTTACGATCAGTGGCATACTGCAACTTTTTCAGCAACATTAAAAAAAGGCGACGCTTTCTTTCGGCTCAAAAAGGTTGCTGGAAGGCACTCCAATGCTTATTTCATTTCAGTGTATTGCTGCGCTCTTCTTAAGGGCAACCCAACGCATTGTGCATCCAAACAACCTGTTCAGAATGAATTAGAGCATTACTGTAATCCTGTACTGTACACTTGCATCTGAAAACTGGGCAGAAAAAGGTTTGGCCCCTAGAAGACCTGAACAAACTTTCCCAGCTCAGTTTCAATTGTTCTGACAACTCAATCTGCTAGCCCGATTGCACGTACACTTTGGGGTTTTATCACTGACCAACATCAATTCTTTCGCTGCTGGTGCCATGAAAAAAATTTGCGCAGTGGCCAAGGCGCTACACCGCTCAGACCAAAGGCACGCACAGCAGTCGTTTTTCTGACAACGGCAAGAGAGAGAATAAAACTTTATTTAGATGCTAACTGGCATTCCTAGGCATCGGCCAGAAGCACCTGGGCTCCGGAAGCGTTTTCGGCCAGTTGGAGCTATGCAGTACAGTCTCCCACAGCTCAATGTTATTAATTGCGACAGTGTGGCGGCCAGTATACACTGCTAAGCATGTGTGCTAGGTTTGCTTGTTCCTGGCATCTGTGACAATTTGAGGGGTAACACCCAGGGTAACAGTAGACATAGACAATTGGGCTACGTCTCCAGGCCACAGATTGGCGTTTAGTTAGGGAGGGATGTGTGGGTGGGAAGTGGACCCGAGTCAACCAACAGTAGTTGGCAATATCCCCGTATGACAAGTCTGTCCCTGCCTGACAGCGAGACGAAAGCCTCATCCAGATTGACATCTGCTCGGTCGGTGAAGCCTCGAGCCAGGCTGGAATGGGCAGGAGTCCATATAGCTGTATCTTACTGGTTCATTTCTCCGGGTCAAAGCCGGAAACTAAAATCGTGGACGCCTCCTCGGAGATCTGGCCTTGGGAGAAATTTAGCACTGCGGACTTAGAGTCGCTGATTACTGTTCCAATTTTTGTGGAGGCCACCATCGCCAGTGCTATGGCCGCTTCTTCGCCCACCACTGATGAGGCCGTGCAGAGAGAGCCGGAAGCAAGGGAATTTCCCCGATCCCTGACTACTGCAATTGCCACTGCGTCGTGACCAAATAGTCAGTCGCGTTCGTGTAAACACAGTCCTCGCAGACGAAAACAAAAACTTACCAGGCCCAAGATGGCACCGACAACGATGGTCCCCACGGCGAAACAGCATGTAGGAACCCCAGTATGGGATGCCATAGTAGTCAACCAACGTCGTGTGAAGAGCCTGGAAAGGAACAAAGGCAGAGACAAATGCCATGAGAAAAAAATCGCAGGAAGAGCCAACACTGACACACCAGAGAGTAAGCACCAAAAAATGCAACAAACCTAAGAAAATTTTAAATCCCAGTGCGAGTGCCAAAACATCGTAACTGTGTACACTGCGCTTCGCCTGACCACCCAAGTCCAGAGCGAAGACTCTGTCCACGTAGACATCAACTCCCGCCTCTAACACTTCCCTGCCTATTGAAATCGATAGCAGTTTATCGACTCAAGTTCAAATTTTGATCTTTACCACTTGAACTTGGCGCTTTCCGAATGCACTCCGAGATTAGAAGAACTTGTTGGTGGGCGACTTGGTGCATCTTCAACGTGAAGTAAAAAAACTGCGCAATTTGAGACGGCCACAAAAAGGGAGGAAACACAGGACAGGTGCCGAGAGCTAGCACCATCTACTGAGTAGTAGAGACGCTTACATCCTTTTGCTTTTGTTTTTTTAGCAAGGCGCTGATTTTTTAAAGTGCCACTGGAGTCACGCGACAGGCGCTCTGAATGGCGACAGTGCCGACTTCGCGCACGACCAAGCTGCGGAAATGCCGCATTTCTAGCAACTTAGACGAGCCTACAAGCAAATTTTTGGACATTAGCAGCGCCAACTCCGAGGACAGCTTTTATTAATTCGATTTTAGTGTGGGAAGCGAGAGCGCGTAAAACCAGCGAAAAACTTGATACCCCTGTTCAACACAAGCCCCAGAAAGTGCGAAAGCATCGGAAATGTAAATTGTGCTACGAAAAAAAAAACAGGGGGGGGGGGGGGGGGGCAATATATGTTATAATTAAGCATTTTTGCAAGAGTATGGGTAGTAGGGTACCCACTGCTAGTATGGGTACAAAATGTAGAACTTCAATTTTTTTTTTCTTTTGTGTGCAGAGACACCATGTTTATTTTCTGTGTTTGTCACACAACTTTTCTGTACAGCTTTTTAATTTCTTCTCCTTATAAGTATTCTTGTTTGAAACAATTATCATTGCAAAGGAAATTTACCCTACTACATTTCGATACCATACACGTGTGTCACACATATTTTGCGATCGGGGAAAAAATTATTTGCTAGACTATCCAAAATCACTGCTTTCCCGAGGGCAAGAAAGTGTTAAACTGGGACTGCAGGAATAGCGATTTTCGCTTTCAAATATCGAATGAGTAAACAGTTTCAAGTTGAAGCAAATACAGTGCTACAACCAGCAAGAAAACTACAATTTACGACGTCTCAGCTAAGCTTTAGCCATTGGTAGAGAAACAATTAGGGCCGAGCTTTGCAACAGCACTAAACAAGCGCACCAACAAACATAAGCGAACAGGTTCTCAGCTTAGCTGGAAGATTTGGGTCGGGAAACTACCGCTTGCGGACTACAAGAATTGAGTATTAGTCGAAATAAATTACTACAGTCGAATCCTGCTACAACGAAATTGACGGGACGTGCGAAAAATTTTGTTGAAGCGAAAATTCGTTGAGGCGAAATCTGCCCCAACACAGCACGGAAGGGCAAGAAAAATAGCCCCGGACACTTCCGCATCATTGGCAGCATAATACATAATACAACGTTTAGAAAAAGGAGTGACGCACAGTAACGTCGTGTTTATTCAGACAAACAAACACACCATGACTATCTGTTTTTTTACCAGCACGCAAAAAACGCGATACTGCGGAGGAGGGGAGAGGTGAAGAAATGAAGAAATGCAGGCTAACAAAAAGGCATATTGCTGTTCTACGAGGCGTTTCCTCCGAGCTGATGACTTGCAGATAGCTGCTAAGGCGGTTGTAAGCCCCAGCCTCGCTTGTGGCATGGAACGGCCGCCGTGTATCGTATCCTCTGACTAGGCACTGCAGCAACTGACGACTTGGCAGATGCAAGGCTACGCGCTAGCATTTAAAAGCGACCGCGCTCTCCGCGACTAAGATAGGATGACGCGGGTTCAAGGACTACAAAACAGCGAAACACATTATTTTTTGCTTTTGGACTGAAGAATTGTAGAAGGAAAACTGCAAGGCAAAAACAGCTGCTGCAACGCATACATGACGGCGCTTGCACCAGCAGCAGAGGCACATTCGCAGCGATTTCACCACGGTGTTATCAACTGGATACGGCTTGGCTATACATTAGCTCCAGCTCGAAGACCGGCTTGCGCCCTCATGTAAAGACGGCCCGCCCACATCGTTATCACCATCAACAATGGCGTCCACCTATGAGTTTGTGTTGTTTTTGGGTGGCAGTGTGGGCGCACCACGCATGTTTTCGGTGAAACAAAGAGTCCTGAATGTTTAAAAAGTTACAGATAGCTGGCGCTACGCTTATTTTATTGTAAAATAATTGTTCAAACTCAGCTCAATTCATCGAAAATTTCGTTGAAGCGAAAGCAAGCCAGACAAGTTCGTTGTGGCGAGGACTTCGTTGCATTGACTTCTATGGCTAGCTGACGGGAATTTGGAAATATTTTGTTGAAGCGGACTTCGTTGTAGCGGGATTAGACTATATTACCCTCATCTGTACTATTGTTATCCTGTCCTATTACTGTTCTTATTGCTATTTTATTGTTAATATTACAACTACTCTGACAAAGTGGTCATCACACTACAACTACACAACCAACAACAAGTCAAGAGTCAATACCAAACTTTTGTTTATATTTACAAGGAGGAGACTGGTTGTACGGACATGCATGCGAGGCGCAGGAAATTGGGCCGGGCTTAGCAAACCCTGCAAGCTTGAACCACGCTACCATTCCTGACAGTGCACCAGTTTTATATTCTGAACATCTGCGCCACCAATGCCCCTGCACGCATACACGCACCGTAAGCAAAAAAAAAAATTTACGGATGGAACTCCATAAAGGCCTGAATTCAGGCCTAATACGGCTTTCGCTCCAACACTGTCCAACACTGACCTTCAAAGATATCAATTTCCCCCCAAAACTGCTGCCGCATGAGCTGTTTGCTCATGCAAGCCAGTGTTGATGATGATAGGGCATGGCAGCCAAGCGCCATCTTTGAAACGTCTTGCAAACTATGCGCATCCTCAATTTACTAGTCCTGGACCCCCTGCGAGCCGCGGACAGAGTTCGTTCCGGAAGCCGCATAGGAACACATGGAAAATCGAGCGCTGGATTGCATCTCGGGCAGTCCGCCGAGACGATCCAGGACTGATAATCGGGGAGTGGCCCTATTTGGGCTCTCAAGTGCAGGAAGTGTAGAAGCCGTGAAGAGGCATTCCGCCTATAGCGCAGTTTTGCAGTTCCGTTAGCAAATTCGCTCATCAGCATTTTTGCCGTGGGTCGGTCCTCTCAAGGAGCCATGAAAGAGAAAATGCAAGTTGGTTTTATTCAAGATTTCGTGTTTATAGTGCCCCCAGTCGCTTGTCCGGATACAAAGGGTGCTTTATCACTGAAAAATTAAACAATTTAGGTTAAAATTTTGATTTTCCCGCTCAATTGCGCGTTTTCGTGGTCCCAAATGACATCACAGGAACCGACCGCTCTGCAGCCTAGAGTACCTTATCACGCATCCGCCGTACAGGGTAGAGACACGTATACACTGGCGCCGCCATTTTCGGTTGCTGCTCACCGCCGAAGCAAGTCATTGTGGTCAAAAACCGCGCTAAAATTATCATCCGCAACGCGGTTTACTGAAGAATTTGAATCATATTGTCTGTTTCGCGTTGCTAGGTCTCGTGGGAAACGGAAGAATAACGCGTTGAGCCCGTGGCCCAATTGCGGCGGCACGGGACCGTTCAAAGGTTGTCCTTCACCCTGTACAGCGGTGTTGGTTTGTTCCACGTTTTTTTACGTTCCGTAACCTAGATGGCGCCACCATACCGTGGCAAGCGTTTGGTTTGTTTTTGCCCTGCATTTAAACCTGGCTTGTTTTTGTTCTGGGAGAAAATATTCGTTCCCTGAAACAGTGCTCGCTCGACAAATGGGGTCACCGTAAGACACCGTTGCTTGCGTCAATCGGCCAGTGTCGTCTGAGACAACCCCAAGCCCCGTAGTGCTGTGCAGCTAAACCAAACATGCTGTGCGCAGTACGAACAGCAGGAACGCATCAGTACTTCTATGTTTACATGTGCTTTCGTAACTTCCACTGTTTGTCCCATCATTCTTATTGCTTTGTAAAGAATGTGCCCTAATTTAAGCGCAAATCGCTCGTTCGTCTAGTTTGTAAGCTCTACCTAATTTGCGTCTGCTTCTGCCAGCCTCCGCCAATCGCAGAGCTTAGCTCATGTGACATAATAGGTTCTGTTGCGGGAAATGAGCTGGTGGTCGAATGACCATTCCCGTTTTTCCTAATTATGTAGCTTATTTGAGCGAAGTTTACGTTAAAAGTGGTGTCAGTATGCTTCTAACGAGACAATCTTTTGAATGAAACAAACTTGTGTTTTCTCTTCATGGCTCCTTTCAATACCATCTGTATACACAGTTGTTCCACCACGAGGTGACATTAGCTGTACAGCTGCAGAGTTTTCTTTTGAGCACAGCAACCTTGCCTGCCAGCCGAGAATTCAGCACTGAGAAATTCTGCATCCTCTACGGGAGAAATCACAGGCTAGACAAACCGTGCCATGCATTTTACATTGGCAACTTCTTGTGCACTGAAGCAGCATGCCTCGAGTACAATAATGCACCCTGCCCAAACAGGTGTGCCGGGCAGATTGAACTAATACGTCACCAGACTCCTACAATCAGAAGGAGTGAGAACAGCCTCATGAAAAATTGTCTGGCCAGCAACAGGCTGCTGTGCAATTTATGTGGCGCACTGGAGGCGGGCAACACTGTCAGCTGTCAGTGGCGGTTAGCAACGAAGCCACGACCAGCAAGACCGGATAGATAGGATTTGGCTAGTCTCCTCAAATAATGGCTTGCGCAGTTTACGCTTGTGTTGAAAGTGTACAGTCGGGGACAAATGGAATGTGACCACGAAAATATGAACCATACAAGTCAAACTGACGCGTGGCTTAATTACAGCAACAAAGTTGGGAAATGTGGCTTTCCGAACATACCCAACAGTGGCTTTTCATTTTTGCATGCTCTGGTTCATATTTATGTGCTTGCATTTCATTTGTCCACGACTTCACATTCACTAAGGGGGGTAAAAACTGTTTGGAACAAAAAAATTCTATTTTTACGGTAGCTGGCACAAAATTTAGGTTGCAAAAGCTATGTGTACAGTTTCTTTTTTTTTTTTTTTGCAGTACGACAAAACATTGCCGAAAAAATTTGCTCGCGTAGTTATCGCACCCCATATAACATCGGATTGATTTTTAGCAAAAAAAAAAAAGATATATTGCAAGCACTACGCAAGTAAATGCAGCATTTCATTTCTAACGTGTCAGGCCCAGATATTTCAGGATTGGTTCCATGAAAAGCAGAAGTTGTGCAAAGGAACAGGCAACTTCTGCCAGCTGGTTTAATGTTGCCTCGCACTACTTCAAACAAGCAACCCCACTACAACAGCACCTATGCTTGCAACAAAGACTGGACTCAAACAGCATTACACAATGAAGCATTCTTGCATCACTTGGCTTTTTAAAAGTCCAAGTGCAGTTTCTGTTCAAGCACAGGCTATCTATTAAGGGGTGTACGCGAAAGGAAGCGAATAGCCCTCCCTCACACGTACCCGTACCTTCGTGAAAGAGAAAGTTACGACCTCACATTTAAGGCAGAGAGAGAGCGCACACCATTAGGCTTGCTACACAATGGGCGTGCACCTGAAAAGCTGAAACAGTGCATCGTTAAGCCCACTTCCACTACAGAAAAAAGAAAAGAGAAGAAAGAGAAACGGGAAATGGGCCAATTATGAACAGAGCACAAAACAACAGGAATCGTGCATAGCCCACCTACCCGCACAGCCATGGACAGCTTGAAGAACTGCGCCACCAGGGACATCCTAAAACAAACAAGGACAAGGGTATGCAAAGGTAATCTGACTGCTTTACAAAAAGTTCAGGACAAAAAAAAAAAGAAAGGGGTAAGGACAACTACAAAGCGAGCACTGAGGAAAAGTCTGCCGATGGCCTGCGAAGAAAAAATCCCCAGAGCCCTTACGCTTGCTCGCCTGCTTCAACGGCAAAAGCCCGGCGACACTTATTAGCAACTACTTCGATGCAACATCACATTTGCATCACTTTCTCCGCTTTCGTTTCTTTGTTTTACAATTCCACTTTGGACAATAACTAGAACGGTGACGACGGATGTTTTTAACAGAATGGGGCACTCAGTGCTGTTGCGGTGAAAAAAGTTGGAGTAGAATCGGGCCTTCAAATACCATCAACACTGTCTGCAGCAAAATTGGGAATTTGGAGCGTTGTTTGTGCGACTTCAACACAACTCTAAATTAGTCACCTCATCATTTCACAAGTCGATCTCTAACGCAAGTGTAAATAACACGCCGGAAATTACTGCTTTCGCAAACATTTTTCCAACATCTAGTTTATGACAACACACACAAAATTTACTTTCTGAACGATTCATAAACTGTATTGACATTCCAAGAACAATCTTGGTGGACCTTGGCCTCGACAGCATCACTTGAAACAAGCGAATAAATGCACTGAAGGGAATACTCAAAAACTACAAGAATGGCAGCAAGAAAAAAAAAGTGTAAATATTACACGAGAACAAAACAAAAAACAAAGCATTCGAAGTGGGAATGCACCCTATGCTTTTTCAATTTCAATTTCTTTGTAACTGTTCTATACTTTGGGTAATAGCTTTCTCACGCTACTGATTTTGCGAGGTTGCGTTGATGGTTGGTTGAACTCTGAACCTCTGTACACACACTTACTGCCACTTAAACACAGTTTTCTCAATATATGTGGCCACAGAAGAGAGCAGTAAATAGGACATTTTGGTGTGAAGAGACAGATAGAGACGGGATCCCTTTTTTTATCAGGTCATTTTTCTTTTAGCACTAGAACATGAAAATTCAGCTTCGGCAGAAGTCAGAGAATGCCTGAGCTTGGACAAATAAAGTTTCGAGTATCTGCAGTACAAATAGCATCAGCTACAAACGCATAAACAAAATGACATGATCGACCAGAGCAGTTTCAGAGTCATGAATTGCTACACCACTGCACCAGGGTTGCCCAGCTCCAAAGAAAAGACTAAGGACAGACTGTCGCATAGCTGCCTTGTGTTCATGCTGTCAAGGCTGCGCGATTAAATCATCGCATCATCCATTATAGTATGTGCCTCTCGTCCTGCCTTGCGTTTATGTTCATCGTATAGCAATGTGTTGAAAAATTTTCAACTGCACAAAAAAAAGAATTCTAATAATTTCAAACAAAGGAGCATGGTAACACCTTAGAATATGCTTGTCATGGAGTTAAAAAGCTCTGATTGGCGTACTTTTCTACTATACATGCCATAAACATACACAGATGCATAGTAGCAGCTATGGTACAACCTTTATTCAAACAAATCACAAATTTACGCAACACCACCACAATTCTACTCCTAATTCACCATTAGCCAGCCAATTGCAGAAAAAGAAAAAATCGTCTTGCTTGTCCTAAAAAGCAACGCCACTACTACATTGCGTTCAAAAAGTTGGCTTCACGTATCCACGCATTGCATTATTTCCCATTAAAGAGAAGTACACTTACTGAATGGACTGAGGACTCTTCCAGGACGATACCGGCTCCACACTCTGCCATTTTTTCTCTTCGATAAAATTGATAAACGATTCCTTGTCCCTCGAACCGCGGTACTGCCTAAACACGCCGTCTTTGACGCTGCGAAAAAGAAAAGCATCAACACTCGATCACCGAGACAATTGCGAAAAGAAACCCAGGTTGTAAAATGCCCCGCGGGCGGGTTCACCACAGGGGATGTCTAGGAACACGTCATTGAAACAGGTTATAAAGAAATTCTGCTGCGTTTAGCAAAACCGCCGGGCGATAGATAAGGGGGGCAAGTTTTTTTTTTCTTCTTTTCGGCCCACGGGCGGCGGGTTGGAGTATAAAAACACGAGAAGTTTTGATAAGACCAATCGATGATGCAGACAGTACTCACTGGTAAATCGTTGGCAGCGCTGTCACCATAAACCTTCCGCTCAGGCCTGAAATAGAGGCATTGACTTTGCGGCAGCCGAGGCTTCAAAATATATTTAAATCGAGAAAGACAAAGAACGAACAGACATGCCAGAAGGGACCACAAAGTTCTTTGTATCATTTAGGTCAGGTTACCTGGGTTCGCGGTGACGTCAACGTGAGCAACTCGGACGCCCAAATCTTTGCTCCAGGCAGAAAAGTCTTTCCAGATGGGTCCTAACGCCTTGCACGCCGGACACCACGGCGCGAAGCTGCATAGAACACAAAAAAAAAAAAAGCATCACTTTTCTTTTCACTCAAAACCGGGCTAGTTCTTGCCAAGACGTCGATACAATCGAGCATTGGAAACGAAGTGTAAAGGAAGAACGGCGACAGCGACGGAGCGACCAGTTTTGGCACCGGTGCCGAATAACAACTGCGTGAATACTGCGTAGTGTGCTGGATAATACGCAGTTTTCTGGAAGCGTGCTCGGCGTAACAACCCCACCCCAGGCGCCAGCCGACCCCCCTTTTTGGTGTGTGCAAAGAACGCACGGCGAGAGCTGCCTTACAATTCCACCATCCATTCTCCTTCGAGAAGCTGACTCCAGGAGTACTCGTCGAGCTCGACGAGTTGCTGGCCCGAGCTGGCGTGGGTGCTCGAAGCGAGGAGCACGACAGCGAGCAGCACCGACGGCGCTGACAGGACGGCCATTTTGAACCACGAGCGCCACGAGCACGCCGCGGAATGAATGCCTCACGTACTTGCCCGAAGGTGCCGCCACTTGGTGAAGTAAGCAGCGCCATCTTTTCAGCGGTGGTAAAAAGAAAAGTGGTGGTATACTTGTAGAATAAAACAGGCGCGAGTTTCAGTTGGTAAATCTGTCCGTGCATATTTTGTGGCAGAATATAAAGTAAGTTTAGCTCCAGTTAAAAGTAATTCTGCGGTAACGTACTGGCCGTACTGGTACGGAATCATTTTTTTTTTTTGGACACGTGAGCTCGGGGCCAAAACCACGGTATTGCACACTCTGGAGCCTCGGAAGCATTCTGCCGAGACCTGCGCGCCCTTGCGGATGACGAGAATCGGCGTATTCAGCATGGCATACCGCAACAGCACAGCCTATGTCCTAGCGGTCATCAAAGCTCCTACCTCCCTACCCCCTCCCCTCCCTAACTCACATCTCTCATCATCCGCACCCATTTACCTACTGTGGCAAAGAAGGAGGAAATAGCGTCATCCCTCTCTCAGAGTACTACCCAAAAAGTCATCTCGTCCGATTCTCAAATTCCAACTTTAGCAGAGGGCACCGTGGAGCCCTCGTGAAAGCGAGAACGGGCGAACGCTCAACGTAATCATATCAACGAGATAGAGGGGGAGTAACGGGGGGCGGGCGATAAACAAGAGATTGAGCGGGCTTTTCATCACTACTACAAAGAGTTATTCGCCTTCCGCAGTGTTGGTTTAGAGGCGTTTAGAGCCTTTCATCGGTGCATTTCCCAGAATTGATGAAGACTATATACAAGGAAAGTTCAAATTATCCGATTGCAGCCGCAGAAGTTGAATGTGGGATCAATAAACCCCGGAAAGTCATCTGGTCCACGCGGGTTAAGTGCGGACTTTTAGTATGCCTTCGAAAACGATCAATCGCAACTCTTAACCCTACTATTTAACGAGGCCTTTTAACTCAATTAAGGCATTGCCACGCTCTTACGGAGAAGCGCACACGATACTCATTCCTAAAACAGGGAACCCAGATATACTTATTTCATAATATCGCCCTACTTGACAAATGTCAATTACATGATTTTTATGAAGGTGCTTTCGTAAAGAATTCAATCGGTCATCAAGCAGCTGGCAGAACCACACCAGGCGTGTAGCACCAAAGGATGCACGATTTTCTCAAACACACAAAAGGCAGGCTGTGTGCTGGGGTGTTGCGTCCTGGGTTTGGGGAGGAGGGGGGGGGGGGGGGGGGGGGTTACAAGTGATCCTTTTTTGCGGACGGTTTGACAGGCGAGGCTGTCTCAAGAGTTTCTAGAATTTGTTGCATCTAGTTTTCAGACGCAGGGGCGTATTTTGGTCTATTTTAGAGAGGCTGTCATGTCGGTCAGGTTTCTGTCAACAAGCTTTTCTCTGGACTATTTGAGTACAGTGTCACGTAGAAAATTATTTAAAGATGTATGCGGCCGTATATTCCTGGTCTAGCGAAGCAGAGAACTGTACGGTGGGCGTCCAGGACAGGAAATTTACTGAAAAGAGTTAAACCGGGGGTGAAGTCCTTTTTTTTTTTCTTTCAGACCTCATTCGGGGGCACTACAGTGCAGACTTGGTTCAAATAAAAATGGTTATATACAGACTGATTGATTGTATAGGGTATAATGCCCCGAGGCAACGCAGGTGATGAGGCGCGCCGTAGTGGAGGGCTCCGGATTAATTTTGACTACCTGGGGATCTTTAACGTGCGCCGAAATCTCGCACATACGGGCGTTTTTGATTTTCGCCTCCATCAGAAAAGCGGCCGCCGCGTCCTCGTGCTCAGCAGCGCAATGCCTTAGCCACTGAGCCACAGCGGCGGGTAATGATTATATACAACGTGGGGCACTGACTGCACAATCTGTAAACAACCAGAGGACATAGAACACACTTCATACTCTGTTGGACGGCAGTACACCTCTGGGATGTTATACAGCGAACTCTACACAGACTCCCCATTTAACCCACATGGTATACGGCGTGTATACCTGCAGACAATATCCAAGGTGGTGGTAGTAACACGCATTTATTTTATGCACAAAAGATACAAAGACGCCATGTTACGCTTTAGCGAATTTTGGTGTCTAAGGGAGAGGGATTAGGTAATGGGAGTTGGGGGAAAAAGTACGATACATGAAGAGGGAGATTTTATATGGCGTATGCAGCTGTGAAAGCCAAAAATGATTGTGCTTCGGAAGATTGCTCATCGAGCTCCTGCTGGAAATAAAGTTATACCGGGGTGCATTGAACCTGTTTGCGATTTCAAGTGCCTTGATCTTCATAATTTTAGGCGTTACGGGCTAATTGCAGCCGCACACACACAAAAAAAAAAT
Source organism: Haemaphysalis longicornis (assembly GCA_013339765.2). Lineage (NCBI taxonomy): Eukaryota > Metazoa > Arthropoda > Arachnida > Ixodida > Ixodidae > Haemaphysalis > Haemaphysalis longicornis. The sequence goes on along the minus strand of CM023452.1, from coordinate 151,818,781 downwards.
GTGTACCAGCGGACCAAGGTATGTGACATGGCATTGCGGAATTAGTGCGCCGAAATTCACTCACTGTTGACGGATTGTTTTTATTGGATTTAGTTGGATTTTGCGGGGACTCCGTGTCCGTTCCGCATGGCAATGCTGCTAGCCGCTTTAAAGCCCATTTCGGTTTTTCGAGCCCGATTGTAACGTGCACACAAATATTAAGGCTGCCTTTTAGCAAAAGAGGGTGCGCGTTAGAATCGTGAAAATACAATAGCTCCTTTTCCGGGAACCCCGCCGCTCCCCTCACCTCGATTCTTTGGACGGGGTTCATATAAACGCGGGAGGGGTCGAGGTAGCTGTACCCGCCAGTCGACTTGACCCTTTCGGCTTTGGCTTTGAGCAGGTGCCGCCCGCTCAACGTACTGGTGTGACCACTCCACGCGGTCAGTGACTTTGGATAGCCGATGTCTTGTCTTTGCTTGTCGGTTGCAATAACATACACGGGAACCGTACTAGGAGTTGCATGAGAGAGATTGTTGGGTCATGTGACCGCAGGTGGTGAGATCTTTAGGGTTGGTTCGTTTTTGTGGCAAATCCGTGGTCATATAAATCATGTTGAAAAAGGTTTTCACTCTTTCTTGAACGCCCCCTTTGGAGGCGTGGTTTTTGGGATCAAAACAGGGGTGTTGGGTTTTGTCCGGGGTGGGTCGGTCGGTCGAGAGGGATCTAGTTTGGTATCTTGGCCGAACATGATGCTGCGGGCAGAGTGACAATGTAACCGTCATTCTGTCCTGATGTAAGTACTTGGAGTAATGTAAATATTGTAAATAAACCTAATATCCAGCAAGAAAAGCAGTCCTCATCCCTCACCTGCTTCAAGCATCGGACGTCGGTCATCGCAGCGAGTCGAGATCGTCCTCTCGGCTTGAGCTTCTTCAAGAACCTCATTATTCCGTCTTCATCAGTCACCAAGAAGATGGAGAGGCGAAATCTAACTTCGCCCACAGGCGCGTTTACACGACTGCGACATAACCGCAGTGAGCCGAGTTCGTGCCTAAGTCGCTGAGTCAGCACCCTTGGGCAAGCTCCCTTGCCGCAGCACACTTCTGTCGCAGCCATAAAACACTGTTGACAAGTATGAACATTGCCACTAGATTTAGATGTTTAGAAATGGCTGTGCATATTTAAATAAAGGTCTCATTCAACAGCTGTCTTAACGTAGGCCGTACTGAATCGAGTGACAGACACAGACAGACAGACAGACAGACAGACAGACAGACAGACAGACAGACAGACAGACAGACAGACAGACAGACAGACAGACAGACAGACGGACGGCCACTAGATTTAGATGTTTAGAAATGGCTGTGCATATTTAAATAAATGTCTCGTTCAACAGCTGTCTTAACGTAGGCCGTGCTGAATCGAGTGACAGACAGACAGACAGACAGACAGACAGACAGACAGACAGACAGACAGACAGACAGACAGACAGACAGACGGACACAGCAGACAGACAGACAGACAGACAGACAGACAGACAGACAGAACGGATGGACGGACGGACACACCAAAATTTCCGCGTTCAAGTAGCCCAAGAAAGGCTATCGTATTTAAAACCGTGCCTTACGATACCGGGTGATTGCGGCACCGCCAGCTCCGGACATCCGCGTCCTGACCCCTTATGTCCTGTGCGGGCTCGACGAAGGCCATCGAAGCTGTTATCATACGCGGATGTTTCACGATGCCGGTGCCGTCACTGCGCCGTTTTACATCATCTCGTCGACGACAGTTGCGACGAGCACACTTCCCGCAGCAGATCGAGTCGCCGTTTAGCTGCCGTAGCCAAGACTGCTGCGATGCGCGACCAAGACGTGCCTCTTCACCGGGTTCGAGGCCTCGTCAGCGGGGCGAACTGGCGAGCTACGAAGTTCGCTACACCAGTTCCGCCTCTTTTTGCCTGCGAACTCTGTGGGGTTATTTCGCCGACGGCCTTTCTGCTGCCCTGCTTTCACACTCTGTGTGAGTCGTGTGCAAGTCAATGCGCAAACGACGGGAACGCCGCGTGTCCGTTCGACGCGCAGTCGTAAGCGACTGCCCAAAGTTTTCGTTGCCGCCAGGTACCGCTGACAAGTTAGAGGTAAGAAATCTTTTGTCAGGTTAAAAGAATTCAGAGAAGCTTGCACTCACGCGCAAGACTTGAATGGCAAAACTGTTGTAGTTTGTCACTGATGGACACAAAGTTGAGTTTTAGTATCATGGCCTTTCAATGACCTCATGTTGAGCAAGGCCAGAGTGAGCTAGTCGCTTTGGTCGACGTTTCGTACGCCACTCTGCAAGCGCGACTTATCGCTTCTATACCTGCTGCTTTGAACGCCGAGCCTCTGGAAGCACGGCCTCTTTCCCGGCCGTGTGAACTATCCGCGGCCGGGCCATGTGGAGTCGGGGATCACCTACAGCAGCTTCGACATTCCAGTCGCGGCTCTTCTACGGTACACAGCGCATGCGCACGGCGATAAGAGGACAAACGAACGAGGGGCGTATACGCTATGATGATGTGGTGGTAGTGGTGATGATGCTCATTAACGGGTGGTTCTAGCCTTGCGTGATATGCCGGCAATCGCTCCCCCGATCAACGCCTTCTTGCCGCTATGAGCGGGAAATCACGAGGAGATACTTGATCAGCACGTTTTAGCCTCTATGCGCGAGAAATCACGAGGAGTCACTGAGGCGTGTGTCCCTTAAAAACCCGAAGATCAGGCACAAAATGTCTCTCCTGGTGATCCATTGTCCTATGAGAAAAATAATATAATCCAAAAAGGCATGCGGAGCGGCTCTCCTTCGAAGTTCCTTAAACAAAGCTGACCTCTCCGTCTCATGCTCTCGGCAGTCCATAAGAAAATGTCCGATATCACCTATTAAACAACACGTTGCGCACAGAGGTGAGGATATGAGGTTCAGCTTATGAAGCCACGCCGGTGTTCGCGTTGAGTTGGTCCGGATGCGGAACAGTAAGGATGCCTCAGTCTTCTTCATTCCTTTGGTAACACAAGGCTGATGTTGTGGTCGCCGGAGAGATCTGAAGTGTTCTTTCATGATGGTTTTTACAATTCGCCGTTCGTCTGGAGCCACTTTCAGATGTGCTTTCTTGTTTCGGGCAAATTGTTGCCACGATACGGTGACAGCAGGAGTTTTGTTGTGGCCAATGATGGCCAATCTCCCTAAACGGGTATGCTTGGCTTGACGAACGTGCGCTCGGCATTTTCTTGGTACATTTAACCGCGGACACCATACAAAAACGATTTGCTCAACAGCTTCGCTGTGAAAAATTGCCAGTTTCGATATGCGCAGCGTATGACGGCATATCCCGTTCGATTTTTTTGTTTTTTTTCTTTGCAGCCAGGCTCTTGAAGCCTTAATTGTTTCTTCACCTTGCTAAGGTATATTCGCTGGAAGTGGGCGTGTGCAATAAGTTTGATTGATTGATTGATTGATTGATTGATTGATTGATTGATTGATTGATTGATTGATTGATTGATTGATTGATTGATTGATTGATTGTAGGGTTTAAAGCGACAATGCAACGCAGGCAATGAGGCGCGCCGTAGTGAAGGGCTCCGGAATATTTTTGACCACCTGGGGATCTTTAACGTGCGCCGAAATATCGTACACACGGGCGTTTTTGCTTTTCGCCTCCATCGGAAAAGCGGCCGCCGCGGCCGGGAATCGAAACCGCGTCCTCGTGATCAGCAGCACTACACCTTAGCCACTGAACCACCGCGGCAGGTGCTATAAGTTTGAATGATATATCGACTTCAAATAGATGTTAACGTTTGTGTCAATGCTGCCTTTTCTAACGCAAAGGTAAAATCCCTCGCAGTGCTTCTGAGGTATCTGTTTCTCAACGCCTAAAGAATTTGAGAAAACAGAAGTGCGTGTAAACGCAATGTCTTTCTCCATAAAGCGACAGCAGGAAATCCGGTGGAAGTCCACCCATAACATTTGTGAAAGAGTCAGTCCGCTGTGATCAAGCTGCACAACAGCTCCCATAATGAGTATTCCGATAGTCTCCACGAAGAGGTCGAATCAACGATCAATAAAGCAACAGGGAAACTAACGCAAACGCCGGAAAGTCGCCAATAGGCGAACATCATTTATCTCTTTTAATACGTGGTCGGGATAGCCAAGGAGTTACGCCGGACGAACGTGTGAAGAGTAATGACCTGAATACAATGATTACACTTTTCGCGAACGAAAAAAATAGGAAACAGTAAATGGAGATTCCAACGCAAAAAACTAAAATCCGTGGTTGATTCCTCTGTCATAAAATTCGGTAAAACACGAAGTTGAATTTGCAGCGAAATCTGCAGCTGAGCATGATTTGGGGGTCGGCGCCTGTCTTGTGGGTGTGCTTGGAGAGCGACGTCCTGCTGGCAGGTCGCTTCCGCAAAGGTGTACTGGCGTCATTTCCGTGACGAATATGACGTCAGTGAAATCTTGGCGTATCCCGGTGCAAAATTTTCGTGTTAAAATATAAAACCCGAAAACGAACAACCGTAAGTATAACGTACTAGTACTAAGGGTTGCTTCCCCGCAAAGCAAGAAGACCCTGCGGGCAGAGGTGCACCCTTTACAGGCCGCTTGCTTCGTTGTGTTGGCGTCATTTCCGTGGCGGATATGACGTCAGAGAAATCTTTGTGTACCTCGGAATAAAACACTTTCATGTCAAAAACGAAATGAATCATATTGTAAGTCCGAATCCAAGCAATGAGCAGGAAGTTGAGATGCTGGCCACGATCAAAAGCACTGATCGTAGGATGGCAGGGGGCCGATAACAGAGCTGAGAGGAAAAGGTATGAAACGGTCAAAGAGAAGGAAACCGAACTTGCAGTCACTAAGAGATTAAAAGCAGGAGTTTAGAATAACGCTTCAGAATTAATTCGCAATCTTAACCGGTGAGCGTGAAGATAGGCATGCTGATAACAAAGATAATAACGACGATAGTGAGCGTTAGCGCTTCAAGAAGGGGAATTTAGTAAAATAACTCAAACTATCTCAGAAAAGGTAAGAAGTTTTTGCGAAGCACAGCGGTATGAAAGGGTCAAGAACGAAGGAGCAAATCTAATTGCCTGGAGATGTGGGGTTTTGTGACACCTGTACTTCCAACATGGTAGGATTGAAGAAACGCTAAAAAAGGGAAATCCCAAAGGTAACTATGATACGGGCTATTGGTGAATACAGAATGTATGATTTCAATGACCTCATGACAGACAGACAGACAGACAGACAGACAGACAGACAGACAGACAGACAGACAGACAGACAGACAGACAGACAGACAGACAGACAGACAGACAACGCACAACATGCATGAGACAATGGTGTTTAGTACCGATGCATGGTGTTTTAGTACCGGGACTACATCTACGGTTACGATGACAATACGAAACGCCGACAGCTCGAGCCCCTAAAGTTTCAGGCAGAGGACGTGACGAACGAGGAGATACGCGGACATACGAGGATATACGAGGACATATGAGGGCATACCCTGAACGAGGTCATGACGTATGCACGTTCTAGTTTGTCACACGCCCTTTGAAATTTTTGCGCTGAGCTGCGGTGGATTGAAAGTAACGCTGAGCACACACGCAAAAAGTTCCCTCTGGAGCTCGGTTGGCGATACGTTAGATAAACTATCTTGGACAAGTTTTATGGGGTGGTCCCGTCCAAAGAAAGAAATCCGGCGTAAAATTACCGCACTTTTAAACTATCTTGGACAAGTTTTATGGGGTGGTCCCGACCAAAGAAAGAAATCCGGCGTAAAATTACCGCACTTTTAAACTATCTTGGACAAGTTTTATGGGGTGGTCCCGACCAAAGAAAGAAATCCGGCGTAAAATTACCGCACATTTGACGCAGTTTTGATATTAGCCAAGCTTTAGCGGTTCTCTCCCCTCAGGGCTAGAGAAAATTATTGAATACTCACTGACTAGTGGTCTCTACAAGTTGGTGTGATAACCGGGACCGAATGCTGTCATAAACGTAGCAAGTATTTCTTCACGAAATCTGCAGACTATATCTTCACGGAACCATACACTTTAAAATGCTCCCCACCATTTCAAGTGATTGAACCTCGAATAGTGATATTTTTCGATTATTCCTTCCCTTCCTCCGTGTCCCTCTCCTTCCCCACCAAGGCATTCATGCCCCCTCTGACAAATAAAGGTATTCCTCCTCCTCCCTAAACTTTCTTTAGAGAGGGATGGCCTGCTTTCTTCTAATGTAGTCAAATAAACTTCGGTGGATTGATTATATTTGTTTTAGTGCTGCGGCTACAAATGCCTCTTGCTACAAATGCTACAGGCTTCTTTATATGTTCTTCCAATTTCTAATAAAAACTTCAGTTGTTAGTAAGCGCTCGTGTTGTGTCCTACCCCTTTTGTCCTGTCTAGTTTGCGCTGCTCCCTCAGAATGTACAAATGCCTGTTCTATATTGTCAACCATACGCGCTTATTTTGCATTCCATTTTCTCTCTCTTTTTTCAAGGCTTGCTGCTGGAACGAATCGCAGGGCTGTACATTCATCGGCAGCCTTCAAGCCGTCCTGACACATTACGAGGAGCACTGCGTGTTCCACGTCGTGTCATGTCCACGTTGCAACGGCTCCGTACTGCAGCAAGATCTTCCAAGGCACTACCGGGCTGGATGCCACGGGGAGGCCATTTCGTCTTCACCCGAACAACCAACGTTGGTTCAAGGGCTCGTGCTCCGCCCTGCAGGCGACACTGAAACCAGTCTTGATGAACTCAAAGCGCTTCCCAGGGATCCTTACCAGGACAAATTGCCAGAGATACAAAGAAAATTAGACGAAGTTTTGGAGGAAACAAAGAACATCGGCACCCAGGTGGAAGAACTGACCAAAACTTTCCGCGGTCGCGAGGACAGGCTGACTCGAGCCTTAGAGGAGCTCTCAACGACGTTTAGCCAGGAACTGCGATCTCAGCTACATGAGCTTCCCGCTTGCGCGAGGGATATGCCTAACGTGGGGAGGAACACTAACGGAGAAGCGGGAATGACAAGCGCTAATGACATGCCGTGGAGCTTAGAAAAGAAGCACGTCCTTCGAAAGTTGGAACTTTTGGCGACTGACTCACAGGCTTACCTGGAATTTCTGCGCCAGAGGTCTGACCAACATCTACACCAACCTGCGGCAGAATACGAACCGTTCATTCTATACTCCAGGTAGAGACATCAAAGTTCTAATGTCGCCCTTCACGGGCAAACTGGAAAGCCAAGGACACTGTCATGTAGTAAGTGTTACACACGTTGACAGCCTCTTTAAATCCAAGAAGGTTGTCGGCCTGTTGACGAGGTGGTACCGGAGGGATAAGTATTTTCAAATGGCCGCACAAGGCATTGGCGGGGAGTGTCTGCACTTCTACTTGAAGTCTGGCGAAACTCTTAAAGACCAGTGTTCTACGTCACCCGAAATACGCTTGTCGTTAAGACATCCGGACTACCCAGAAAAAAAGGATTTTCCTCTGGTAAAGTCGAACAACGTTGAAAGTAGCGCTTCGGCGTTGGGATTCCAAGATGAATTTGTTGTGTTTATAACTGATCTCAAGAGCTCACGGTTTGTTCAAGATGGCAGGCTGATGCTGGTTGTCACGGTTTAAATATATCAATACTTCTTCTTCAACGTCAAGACCCCTTTTCGCCTGCTCAGATGGCCGACCTCAGCAGACGCGGCTCAGCCAGAGAGCCTGCATGAGCCTACCTGCAGCGTGACAGCCCCGTAAATGCCGCAAGGCGACCTTTATCTAAACCTCCGCTATTAGCTGATACCAACCATGGTGAGCCCGGAACACTCATATTCAACATACGATCCAATTCTTGTAGGATAGCGTTTACGCCGAACTCTAAGCCTAATGTTCCGCGGCAGCTCGGCCATCCGCACCAACAACTGCGCTCTCCCAACACTGCATACGTTTCCCCACGTTGCAGCGCTCGCTCGCTCGCCTCCCCGAGGAACGCGACCACAACATCCACTATGAAATCTATTAACAGTGCAGCTGTTTAAGTTTGAGTCCGTCCGTGCCTCAAAACTCGGCGCAGCAAAGTGGACAGGAGGAAAATGCTAGGCCGTGCACTCCGGAAGGATCTATCCGCCACCCCACCTACCTCTCACTAACCAACAAGCTCATATCTGGCGCCGGCTACAGACCGGTACTTACTTTAACCACACGGGTCTCTCCCACATTTCTCCATATCTCTTCCAACGCCAATGCTCCACGTGTAACGTCCCTCTTGGTGCACTCGTGCCCAGACAACCCTATGCCCTCCTCACCCCATCAACTGAGCAGTGTGAGTCTGCGCTGACCAGCTCGGCTCTGGAGCAACAACGTGCTCTGGTCGACCGGGCACTGAAATCAGCCAGGGCTGTTGGCCTCCTGGACTTAAGAGGTTGACCACTTCCACTCTCACTCCTTTTCCTTTCAATACCGTTAAATGTATGTTACTACTACTGCTGCCAACAAAGGAACGAAACCTCGGAGAAGCATTACGCAAGATAATGCGACCGGACGTAACATTTGTTCAGTGCTTAGAGTGACGTCGGATGGCACGGTAGACACCGCAAAAAAATTCTCAAATCCGACCGGCGTAGACAGAAAACCCCAAGTGAACGTGAGCGCCTCGGGGCGAGCGCCCGGCGTCTCCGGCGCGATAAGGTGCCGGGCACGACCTTGGCGCAGTGGCTTTAGCAAAAAAAAAAAAAAAAGTGCGGAGTGCCCGTGAGCCCGGCCCTCGCGGCTACCACCCGGCGTCATCCAGGATTGCGCGTGGGCTTACGCCACGTGAGGAGCTCCTACCTTCGTCGTCCTCGTCATGTAGCGACCGGCGCGCCACAGGTCCGCCACGCCGAAGATGAATCTGTCAAGCCATCCCTTCACAGTCCACACGTGGAGACGGCCACCGGACCAGCTGACGAAGAAGTGGAGGTATACAAAGGCGAGGACGCGCTACAAGAGAATCTGCCCTGCGCGGCTGGGCCGTCGGAAGACGACAACGAGAGGGATGACGACGATTGCTACTGAATAAAACACTGTACACACTTTTATGGCCTTTTCTTTAAAATGGATTTGCATTGCTGGGGTCCGGCTGCACCCTCTCTCCTGGGATCCGCTGCCAGTGTGGAGGGAGGCTAGGTCGACCCCCAGCTCTGCTGTTTCTTCAGCCTTGCACCACTTGCGCAAGCTGCGCCAGTTTCTTTATAGCCACACCACAATGCACTGATCTTTTCAGCAACGGATTGCGAAGGACCGAAGGATAGCCGGAGAAGCAGAGAGAGCGGGAGAGAGAGAGAAAATGAAATTTATTTATTTTATGCCCGATATGCGTTTTAAAGGGAAGGTGTATTGGACCATCTACTTCGATTAGCTGCCGGCCAAAATTTTTAACACGACAGTGCTTTATTCCGGGATACACAATCATTTGAGTGACGTCATATCCGTCACGGAAATGACGCCAGGTCAACCAACGAAGCAAGCGGCCTGTAAAGGGTGCACCCCAGCACAGAGGGGTCTTCTTGCGGGGAAACAACCTTTAGAACCAAAGAGTAAGTTATACTTAGGGCTGTTCGTTTTCGGGTTTTATTTTTTACCACGGAAGTGTTTTATGCCGCGATACCCTACGATTTCACTGACGTCATATACATCACGGAAATGATGCCAGAACACCTTTGCCGAACCGACCCGCCATCAGGAAGTCGCTCGCCAAGCACACCCACAAGACAGCCGCCGACCCTCTAATCATGCTCAGCTGCAAATTTCGCTGCACATTTCACTTTCGTGTTTTCTCGATTCCCATGAAAGAGGAATCAACCACAATTTTTTGGTTCGTTGGAGCGGTTTCAGCAATTCGGACTGCTGGGAGTTGTGCCTCCAGGGTGGGTCGGAGCAAAGCAGTATTCCATTGTTCTGTAGTTTCAGTGTTGTGCTTGGAAGAGTGTTTATATCAGCATTGCCATCATTGCCGCTTGTCTCCTTTTGCAGCTCATCCCAAGACAATAACATAAGATGTGGGTCCGCTTTTCTGTCGCGCATTATTGCGGAGGTTTTATGATCTCGATAGTAATGGCTATATAAACATTATTATAGATCTATAGATTACTCTATCTATATAATCATCTACACACAGAAAGGGATCTCGGTAATCTGTTAATCTGCAACCGTTGCCCCGTCACTCCCTCCCCTGTTTTGTGGCAAGGGTGTGGATTGCATTTACATCTGACTAGCTTGCGGGGTTCTATAGCGTCCCCGTGTGTTAATAGTCGATTTTTGTGTGATACGGTAATCTTTACTTGTTCTCGGCCTTCATGTACTGTCGGGTATGGAACGGTGGTTGTGGTGGCGTCGTTGGTAACACAGCTCGCTTGGCCGGAGCGCAAGAGGTTGACTCAGCAAGTTGATTACCCGGCCGACCGGAGTGAACCGTAGACCGTATGGGATTAATTTTCCTAAAGGTCACAGGTCTTGTCTAACAGCGAGGCAGCTGCGCAGGGGACTTTTTACATGCAGGTACAGACGCTTGGAAGCAACGGCATGGCTCCATCGGCCAGGAGGATAACGAGAATATTGAAATTCCCCGCGGATTCTTAGCCAATCATACGGCGACAACAATCATAACGAGAAGCGCAGCGCATGGCCCAATGCCAGTGATTATCTAGCGGTCACACAGGACGCCTCCTACTGCAGAAACGAAGCACTCCGTACGGCATCCAACATGGAACCGAGACTTCGCTCCCTCCTCACCTTCAAAATGCCACCCACGTCTCCCCCATACCCACAAACATGATGTCCTCATGATATGATGTTGTCCTCACAAACATGATGTCCTCACAAACATGATACCCACAGAAATGATGATGTCCTCAAAGATTTGGGCACGTACCCACAAGGGGGGATTGGCCAGGGCTAAATCCGCTGTTAAATACGTGGGGACTTCAAAATACTGAATTATTTCCGGAAAGAGGCTGTATATGAAAAAAGGAAACTTAGTTATGAATAAAACCCGAATTACGCATTAATTAGCATCCTTCAGCAATTCAAACGCCCTGAAGCAGAAAGAAAATTTTGAATGCAATTATGTGAATCCCTTTTTGCAAACCCCAAATTTGATGCGCCAATAGATAGTATAAGTGGAATCGAAAAAGTCAACCCCAAACGCTTACTTGGGCCCTTCAAAAGCAGTTGTCTAGCTGTTGAGAAACGGCGGCAGTCGAGAAAAAAATGTTCGATTGCTTCAGGGACCTGGCACCGCACACATAGTTCCGTAGGTGAAAGTCCTGATCTGAACAGATATGAGGTGAAGAATTCAGGCAGGCTCCAACTTCACCTTCCTCCTTTCACCCAGTGTTGGGCAAAATAAAGTTATTACCATCAGCGTCATCATCATCAATGATTGTTCACTTCTTTCGTAATTATTACAGCGAACAACGCGACAAAAACAGCATGGATGATCATCGTTCTAAGCGAAGGGTGCGACCAAGTCACAGGACAGTTCCAACTGACAGCTAGCGTTGTAAAATGCTTCGAAACCAACGTTCGGAAGCACGCCTCGGGCTGGCGCTTTTTCTTTCAATATTGTCATCATCATCATCATCATCATCATCGCAATCTTCCTCTTCGTCATCGCCTGCAGTTCCCGGGAGCAGCAGCAGGGACGAAAGACGTCGTCCCGCGCTTCAACGTGCTCTCCCGGACGAGGGGAAGCCGAGCACAGGATGGCATTCCTTTACTGGCATCTGTGTTAGATAATCCTCGACGCCACTCGATCGGCAACTGGATATTTCGCCGTCCGTGCTTCAGTGGCCAGATCGCAGTCTTGTCTTCGCCATCTATACGGTTCGTGCTGCGACCAGCTGGTCCTTCCACTGCAGTGCCTCAGTCCCTGCCCATTCGGTCAAGCCTCTTCGCTGCGGCAGCAACGGGCTCGAGTGCGAATTTCTCGACAAGGTACTTCAAACTCCGCACGTCGTCTCGTTTTAGATCAGAGCACAAGTCCCCGCTTTAGACACCTCACTAGCGTCGGTGCCCACAAGTGCTCCGAGGTCCAAACCCTGGGAGCGCCTACCGCACCATCTACAAGCATGAACACGCGGGATGAACACAATGAAGCCGAGAACACATTGTCTGCGCCCGGTGGTTGGTGTTGTAGCGAAATGGAAATTTCAAATTTTAATTACACGTGGACAATTAAAAACTTCAGCTTCTACGGACAGAAATGTGGCGAAAAAGTGGAAAGCGCCATATTTCCTTCGGGGTGCCGTGAAGACGTTAAATGGTGCCTGGACGTCTACCCCAACGGAAACAGCGAAAATTACAAGGGCTTCATATCTGTGTTCCTGCGGCTAGTTGAATGCAGGGACAATGAGGTAGACGCAAAATACACTTTTTCCATTCTGGACTTTGAGGGCAACGTGGCAAACACCTGCTCTAGCAACCAACCGAATCGTTTTCTCCTCGGAGGATCTTGGGGATGGAGCAAGTTCGTGTCACGGGAGGCGCTATTCGAATCAACCAGCAGGTTCCTCCACAGCGACAGCCTCACAATATTGTGCAATGTGAGCGTATCGGCTGGTAAGGCCGTTACGGTCTCCGGGCAGAACACTGCAAGCGAGGTAGATGTGACTGTCCCAAGTGTTCAGCTGTCGGAGGACCTCGGTAGACTGTTGCAAAGCGAACAATTCGGCGACGTTGTGTTCAATCTCGGCGGCCGCGAACTTCGAGCCCACAAGAACATTCTGGTGGCCCGCTGTCCCGTCTTTGCTTCAATGTTCGAGCATGAGATGACGGAGAGTATCCAGAACAGGGTGGACATCACGGACATCGACCATGAAGTGTTTCGTGAGATGCTCCGATTCATATACACTGGCCGGGCTCCTGATATCGACAAATTCCCGATGGACTTGCTGGTTGCTGCCGACAAGTACGCCTTGGAACGCCTGAAGGCAATGTGTGAAAGGGCCGTCACCTCGAGCCTCTCCGAAGACAACGCTGCGGAGGTACTCGTGTTCTCGGATATGCATAGCGCGCATCAGTTGAAAGCTCAGGCTTTGAAATACATCTGCGCTCATGCATCGGATGTGAAGAAAACTGCAGGTTGGAAGAACATGCTCAGCGGCAATCCCGCCCTGGCCTTGGAGGTGTCGACGGCGCTTATCTCTCGTGCGACATCGCCCGTGGGCCCACATGCCAAGCGGAGGAAGTACGACTGAAGGTTGCGGCACCGACACTTCTCACCGTTGCCACAGGCTATTTCGATTGACGAACTCCGAAGTATCATTTTCTAGGACTATGCAGCTGCCAGTGCTGGTAACATATAGCCAGTGTTAAATTTTCCTAAGAGAAAAGAACCACGTAAAAATCTAGAGCTAAGATTTTTCGTTGCGTCCTGACATTGGTCGATCTGTGTGTCGTATAGTATTTTACACTTTTCTCCTAAAAAATACATGGGCATGCTTGTGTGTTTAGAGGTACTTCGATACACCTAAGCCTTTTGTTACGGAAACATCTACGGAAATGGGCACTTGCCCATCTACCAAATGGGCAAGTGCCCATTTAGCAGCCTCCTGCCGACGCCCATGGCTGTAGGAGGGCTCGAGAGGCCAAGTACAAGGCATGGGGTTAATCCTTCGTCGCTACCCCACGTCGGATAACCTAATCCCCTTCAATAGGACGAAAGCTTTAGGTAAGCGTGGGCTCTGTGAGGCAAAAAGGGAGAGCTGACACGGCCTCTCTTGTCATTCATAATTCATACCATAGGCGGTCGACTAAGCGGAGCGCCTGGCCTGGAGCCATCCCTGGAGTCTGCCGCAAAGGACAGAGCCCCCCACCAACCCTTCATCATAATCATCATCGTCGTCGTTTTCACCATTATCATGACCATATTGTTGTTGTTGTTGTTGCTGTTGTGGTTCCCTTGTTTGTGGAGCACACCCTCTTGGGGATTGGCCAGGACCGGGAGCTTTGTTGTGGCTAATGCGCCCGATTTAGGAATGGAGAAAAAAAGATCAGAATAATCGCACAACAAATATAAAAATTTCTAGAAGAAAGGTGCGCACTATGCAGGAATTTCCAAGAAAAGGCTATGCGAGAATTTGGAAGAAAAGGCTCTTCTTTCGTCTGTGTACAGCTCGAATAAACTCAAGAAGAGCGGCTAACAGGGTAGGCGCCTTGTCTCTGAGACGTAGGTGTGGATGGCTGTAACCAAATTCCTGCGAGTAAACCCAAGCGAAGTGGCCCCAAACGAAAGTAAGACCGGCATTGAAAGTAAGACCGGCATTGACCGCCTTGGACACGTCCAAGGCGGTCAATTGGCTCCACGAGGTATTTTCTTCTCATTAACGAGAAACCGCGGCAATGTGAGAAAAAATGCTCTATGGTTTCAATTTCATCCCAAAGAGCACAACAACTAGAGGAGGTGAGACCAGCGCGGTGCATATAGAACTTGAGCTGTGGAACTCTACAACGTAACCTAGTTAAAGCAATCTCGCATTGGCGAGATTCGCAACATCGGGAGTTCCACGCATATGCCAAATTGGCGTAATCATCAAAGGAGGTGATGACACCCTCCTGCGACCTCGTCAGACGTTGATGCCGACGTATCCGTGCTCCGGCCAGTATAGAGGGAAATGGACAGACGTCGATCGGAGGGCCGTCTAGTGATGACCGCGCCAAAGAGTCTGCTTCTTCATTCAGCCATAATCCATTATGACCAGGCACCCATATCAAGCGGATTTCTCTCATTATATCAAATCTAGTTCAGGGATGTAGTGCACTACTCGAATACAGTTTGGCAGGGATATTGTCCACAATGTTCTAGGCGCTTTAGCAGGGAGAAAGACTCTCCCATAGATCTCCAACCGCTCCTGTCTTGCTTTATGACTTCACACTAATCAAAGAACATCGTGATTAAGACGTTACAAAATCAGGCTTGCATCTTAGGATCGAGCTATAATCAAGCCCACTGTCCGCAAAAATTGCGATTCTGCTCTCGAATCAGCGCAGGGGGCCAAGGGACCGCGGTCCAACGCTTTGTCATCCGTGTCTTCCGAACTTTTCCTCGCCTTTCGGATCCGACCAGGGCTCACGCCGCGACATTGTTCAGAGCCGATGAATTTGATGAATGGCCTGGCTATACTTTGTCCGCTGTGCGTGCCTGACGCGGAAAGGGACTTTCGTAGAAGGAAAACAGCCGGGCCACGTTGAGGGCTTTCAACGCGCGCCGTTAAGCGTGCCATTAATCAGAATCAGGCGAAGGACTCCATTAGTGTATACACATAGAGGCTGCAGTTCGCTGCACAAGCCCCGTGTTGCTTACGGACTGAGAAGCACTTAGCCGAAACCACGAGGCAAGGTCCTGCGTCGCGGACAAACTTGCAGATTGACCTAATTCGGTGCAGTGCTATGGCCGTGCGACCGTAGCTGGATTCGAGTTCACTCGTCGTTTGAACATGATGGCTATGTCGTTATGATGTTTATCGTGTCATCGTGAACATGATCTCCATCACACCAAAATGTTACATGGCGAATTTTTAAACTATGACCTGTCCACGGCCACTCGATATCCCCCCTGGATATCGGATCCTGTTACTCTAAGCTCAAAACCCATCCCCGCTAATATTCTTGAAAGCCTCAATTGCGCAGACACGTACGAGATTAATGTGCAGCGATACTGGCAGTTTTGTTTCGTATACCATCATTCTTGCGCGCCCATATAAGACTGGGCAATATAACTGAGAAGCATTTCCAAGTAGAGTCTTGCTTTGACCGGGCGGAGCTCTGTTTTCACAAAGTAACCTCCTGTTTCTGACTCGAGCTTTTACCAAACGTACTGCGCACGTATCTTCACTTATCGAAATTGTCACGGCGCTCGATTCAAATTCTGTTTTCTAACAAGGCTGCTGACTACAAAAGCAACCCGTTAGGACAGAAAAACGAAGGACTACGCACGGCGGTGACCAACTTCAAGTAATGACTGCCCGTAATTTGTATTCCTCTATCGCAAGCGATGTAGCAAGTTGACGCGACTTCCACGCCCGCCCTCTTAACAGCGATAAGCCATTTCGCCGTGCCTCTGAAGATAAACAAAATGAACGAAACAGTCTAAAGATATAGAGTACTCGCTGCGCATACCGAAGTCTATTTGTTATTTTGAATTTCCTTTCTTGCTTTTTTTTGTTTTTGTTTCTGACTTAATTTTTGTCCGTTCATCCCCTTCCTCTTTTTTCTGTCGGATCTAAAAGAAATGCTAATACTATTATGAAAGAAGAATTATACTGCGCCACTGATGGGGGATATAATCGAGCTTCCCGTTCTTTGTTAGCTTATAAAAAATAGCCCAGCTTGTGTGTTAAGTTCGGGCACCTCACTTAATTAATTAATACCACCCGGCAACTAGGTGTCATTAGGTGGGCATAGCGTGTTTGCTTTTATGTACTTGGACGCGAGAGGCGTAAGGAGAAACCGCGGAAGCTTCTTTGTTATTCGCCGCGCTTTTGTGTTCACCCGACGAGCGGGCTTGGATAGGACTTTACACGTGTGTCGGTCACCCACAATAGTTAAAATAAGCTTTTGAAGGAGGCTTTCCTCCAGTTCGTTTGGAAAACCGGCGGAGGGGGACCGTTGACATTTTAACGACCGCAATTACCGCCATGAGAAAGCCCGAAGCGGACGGCAGCTGAAGGTCAGTCAAGGGGTTAAGCCTTGGGTCAAACATAGGAAGAGGGCACCAGACGTTCTGTCTGCGACAGTTGCACTGCTTCAAAATTACTGGGCGAAGTTTCCGTCGTCACACGTCTAAACCTGCCGACTCGGCGGCTGGGATGCGTCAATGGGTAGGCGACCAGGCTTTGTGAGGAGCTCCACGTGTTTACAAAGGAAAGGAATTTTGGCGGCGCGGGGTACAATCATAGGCGTGCACGGTATCGATACTTTAAGACGAGCCACCCGACAACCGATGGCCGGCGATAGGTTTGCTTTTAGTTGGGTGATTTTCATGCATTTTATTTGTGTTTTTCGGAATACCTTCGGGTCTGTATGAGAGTGGGAGAGCAGGGGGGAGAGCGGCGAGCCCCGCTCGACGCGGGCCTTGCCCGACCTCTTGTATGCGATCATGAGCCTCGGGAGTAGTAAATACGTAGTGTAAATAAAGTGTGCATATTGTACATTTTGAGTCTGCGTGGAGTAGACCGTCCTCGGCTACGTGCCGTCGGCCAACGAGCCATCCAGTCGTCGTTTCAGCGCTCATCGCTTCGATAATCGACGTCGGCGACCAATCCAACGGAGGGTCACATCTTTGAAGTTTAACTTTCTGACTTAACGTCGCGAACACTGATGCTAATTACGGCGAAGCTGCCTGGCGTCCTCTAAGCACAAAGCTCAGCTTAATTGAACTTCTCAAAGTCAGCATATCGGTTCCCGTTCGCACCAATTCACTTTTGCCGTGTTCCACTGCTCGCGCCATCTACTGGAACCTTTTGTTACTTTTGAACTTGGGAAAACTGCCACGAGGGAACGCCGCGAGCACTTATTGTTGTTTCATGGCGTATTTTTTCTTTGCTATCCGCAAAAGTCAAGCAGCTATGTATTTTTAATTAAAAGAACAATGAAAATACCCCTGATGTATTGATGTCTGGCCTCAAATGTGCTTAATTTTTTTTCTTTTTGCTCTGCAATGTTGGCAAGTATATATATCGCCACCAGGTTTAGTAGTCAGAAAAAGCTTTGCCTATATAAACGTCTCGTTCAAGCATTATTTTAACTTGCTGCATGTTGCATGCTCTTCTTCTCGCTAGGCTATGCCCTCTCCACATCTCGGCGACAGCGTTACAACATTTCGTCCCATGAAAGCCTCGACCAAGAACAGCTTCGCTGTGAAAAAAGCAGTGGGCGTTCTACGGACCCACGAACGATATCGCACCAAAAATGATTCTGTGAATGCCAGAGTGCTGCCTTTGTTTTTTTTTTTAATTTCGAAACTAATTCCCTTTCAAAATACCTGCGACCATGAGGAATAATAAATGAATGAGAGGCGTCGAATAGTGATTGTTCTTTGTTATTCCGGAAATCCGTAAGATTACCTCCAACTTCCCGCAACGTCCTCCTCACCCTTTACATTTTCTTTTCCCCGAGTAAATCCGCTTGTTTCGCACCCGCAAATAATAAAATAGACCCGCAATTTGAAAAGGTCCGCCGTTCCTCGAATTCGACCGCCGCGAGAAATCGGCGCGAGCGTGCGTGCATACACGCGCCTATCGGTACGCGCCACACCCGTCCTATCAATTATCCCCGCAATGACGCAGTACTCCCCTCTCGTTCGGGGGAATTAACGACCGAAGCGAGAAGCGAACAATTATTTGCCCAAATGCGGCCAAACACGCCGCGCGGTTGTCGGAGCAGAAACTTTTAATGAACTGCTCGGTGCACGGATCCGCGGCTCGCTTCGAAAATCGGGCGCAGTTTTGAATAAGTTAAACAGCGCTAATTACGGCTCGGCCCGCCCTGAATACGGCTTAGGAAGCAAGCTTCCTTTGATGCCCGCTTGGCGTCTCTCGCAAGCTTTGTTCTTCGTGTTTAAGCGGCTCGGGCGATAAGTGGGTGGTTGCCAAACAAAACTTTATACTTCCTGCCGATAATCATTCTCGAACGTAATTAAGGAGCCAGGCCTGCGCGGGCATACTTGTAAGTACGAAAAAACAAATCCCGAACTGCTAATGACTGCAGTTCAATTAAAGCATACTCCTCGATTTGTTGCTCTCAAGTTTCATATATGCAGGCGGTGCCGAAATATCTTCCTTGCGGTACACTTTCACCGGTGAGACGGAGCAACAGTTACAACGACTATGGCGGGAACCGTTCCGAAATATATTTCTCCGTGCGGCTGGATAGCGCTAACATGCTCTCGGTTGCGAATGGCCATTCGCAACCGAAAGTTTGTGGCGTACAGTCGGGCAACGAAGTGTAAAACAACCAATGCGGCACACCGCCACAGCCCGCAGGGCTAAAGGGACCACATAACCACGTCGAAATATCACGTCATGGGCCGATACGAGCGCCGAGGCGCTCAACGCGCCACGAAATATACCGCTTCCTGCACGGCCACACTCGCCGGTCAGCTCCTATGGTCGTGACGCGCTCTTCCACGCCGCTCAAAACACGTGGTTTTGACAATGTAGCCCTGCTTAGCGGAAGACCAGTGGCGCTACTGAAAAGGCTACAAGATGAGGCATTTCGTCTCGCTTGCGTCAACTTGCAGCCTCATGAACCACCGACACTTCCAAGTTCCAATTCGTACGAAGCGTGTTCCAAGTACGCCAGACATTGGGTAGAAAGCTCGTGCACCCTCGCCTGTGGGGGTTTTGGTAGACGCCAACTCACTCTCGATGACATACCACCTTTCACGGTGGCGTGTTATAAGCACGGCGCACAGGTCCCTCGTGGTTGCCTATGCCTTCCCATCGTATGTTGGACGGAGGGTCGCAGCGTTCAGAAACCTCTAGTGGAGGGCGTCTCTCAAACGTGACCGTACCTTGCCACGCTCAGTGCTGGCTGCGAGGAATAACGTCGCACAATATGCCTTAAAATTCGCGCCATTAGCCGTAAAATGCATCATCGTCCATTGTGTCACGCTATCGCATATGCCTGCATCGTCCCAGAAACTCATGCTCGGAGGGTTAGCATAGCTCAACACTCGTACACCTTCGATCGACTCGCGATGCGAAGTGCTGCGGTGTCCTGGAATCCTGGACATTGTGGGGATCCTGACGTCCGAGCCATTGCGCAATCGCTCGGTTTGTACCGTTGCGCGGCGCTTTCCCCCTCTCTTCCCGCAAAGGCCGGCTCGTTCGGCGCCACTTATTGAACTGGTGCCTGAGGTGAAGGCTACTGTAGCCACTGTAGCCACCGTTGAGGCGATAAAGCAACGTCACGCAGCAGTCGCTCCGGCCCCTTTCTAACGCGACCCCAACCCCCTTTCGTCAGGACGCGGAACGCGCGCCCTGCGCGGGGGACGCGGTTCCGGGAGACGCTCTTCGGGACGCCCACAGTACGTCACGGTTCCTTCACCTCCCGGTCAAAGCTCTTTTGCAGCGGTTATAAGCCCGCAAGCCCATCCGGCTCCGGACCGCACCTTGTCCTGTTGTCTCTACGCTCACATATAGGCTGTACCAGAGTCCTTCAATAAAGCATTGAAGGACTCTGGCTGTACTTAACTTGACGATCACGCCGTGTACGCGGCTGTGAGCGAACGGACCGCGTCTCTCGCTGCTGCGAGCCGATCTGGCCAGCACGGTGATGCGGGCGCACAACACCGCGCTCCGGATTTTGCCCTGGTTCTGCACGGCGACATACTTGCACGCGGCGCTTTACCGCCCCTTTTCACCCAAGGGAAAGTATGAACTGTACATGTAATTGGGACGTCGGCGTAAAATAAACGTCTTGCCTCCGTACCCTGGTAATCTTCCTTTGTCGCCCTGCTCGCCTGCCCAGTAGAGGCGGCGTCGAGTTGGCGCGGCGGCGTTTCACTCCCGTGAGCGGGCTCAGCTAGCTCGAAGCCACGATGGTTTCTCTCAGTGTGTGTGCCTGGTAAGCTTTGTAATGCATTGGTTATGCATATTGCGAGGTAGAGATCACAACATGTACGATTTTCGAAGTCCCCACTTACCTCACAACACTTTGCGCTGCTCATCGACAGCACTTCTCGCTCAATGTGCATCCCACTAGTTAAATGCAGCCCTGGGGCGCCGTGAGCGCCCCAGGTCACCCGCGCTTCCTATGCGACTATTTATAAGACTGGGCAATCACTATGTGGACACGGCCGACTATATCGCCGCCAAAATTGCGCATACACTATAGTAATCATCGATCCCACATAAGTTCCGCGTCAGTTTTACCGTTTCTGTCCGCTCCCGTCGAAGGCGGCAATAGCGCTCGGTCGATTTGTGATATCCGATTCAAAAACGGCCATTCGAAATTTCGCCAGGGGATTCCTCTCCCAACAGACCCTCAAAATTATTGTCACTCGAAATCCCCTTCCACCTCAGTAGGACTGATTTGGACCCTCGGAGCGTGATATGTGATGAGGCGGCCCATTCTGCTGCTCGAGAGCTCACTTTCCGAGTCGGTCCCATCCTCGTCTCCTCATGCAGTGCCAGATCAGCCAGAGATAGCCTACTCAGCTAACGCGGCATAGCGACCCATTTCCGGCTAAGCCTCAACAACGTGCAAGAACGCACCTGGCGCTTACACACTGCAGACACGGACCTTTCCCTGTCGCGCCCTGCTTCATCCAATTCAGCCGTCATTATTTCCACTCGCGAAGCGCCCATCATGTCGCATTCCCGCCACTCTAGCTCTCACCATGTGGATTTGTCCCAATGGTCTCTTTCCTTCTATAAACTGTGACGAGCACTGGGAGGGGGCGCTGAAAAGCTCCGATCCGGTCTTTCAGGCCCCCCTAACGAACTTGGCTGCAATTGTCGCCGCCAGGCTAAAGCCAGCAGTCAATACGTTCCCGCTACGGAGCTTGGCTCAGTAAAGTTTCGCTCTCTCTGCAGCATCACTATTTGCCATTTGAAGCATTAATGCAATTTCATAATGCTTTTCGCGCGCGCTTGAAGACTTCCTTGTGGTTATAGGCTTCGCGTAGAGCTGTATTTATTTCTGCTTAATTGGACAAAACAAATGCTGGATGCTTTGCTGGATGTACCCACTTTTGCTTGTGCAAGCGCATTGGCCTGCAGTATGGCGAAATAAATTAATAGCGGTACAACGCACGGGTTCATATTATCACGGAGGCTTCTGTAATTGTTGTGTAGCTATGCCATTGTATAGAGATGGCACGAGGGCAATTACAAGCCAGTGGAACTGGCATAGGGCCAATCCCACACGTTCGCGGGGCGTGATACTTCCAAAAGAAAAAAAAATGGCTGGCGATTACGATACTCCCAAATGCGAAATTTGGGCGCAGCTATTTAGCTGTTTTGACTGTGCAAAATATGTTAAGGCAAAGAGTTTCAGACAGATATATTTGTATGGTTACCGAAAGCCTTTCTTTTGCAGCGGCTGACAAAGCACAAGCACCGTTTGCCTCGCTCATTGTTCAGCCCTCACTCTGGGTTCTGGCGTCGGTGGTGCCAAGCCTCCGCTCGGGCAGCTCGTTTAGCTGCAGCGGCTGACGAAGCACACGACCGGTTGCCCCACTCGGAGTTCAGCACTCACTCCTGAGTGCTGCAGTGCGCTGAGGCAGCGCTCACGCGTGGGTTCTCTTGACGGCAGCGATGATGAGCCTTTGCGTCGGCGGCGCGAAGTGCGTCTCAGGGAGGGACCGCGACCCGTGTCTTAGGAAGCGAACGCACATCATCGTCACACGCACGCCTCTCTCACGTTTTCGCATAGCGTCGCGCAGACGAGCGTCTCATGCGGGAACAGCATACTGCCCCCCCCCTCCCCCACCGCGCACTTTCGGAGAGCTTTCGCACCGCCATGGCGAACCATTCCCCCCTCAAAATTTCGCGACACTCTCCTCTGCTTTCTTGCACTCGTAGAGAGAGAGAGAGAGAATAACTTTAATGAAAACCAGCGATGTTAGCCGAGCCGTGGGGCTGGCTTGCTACGCTAGATGAGAGAAGAAAAACAAAACGAAAAAAAAAGAGAGAAAAAAAATGTGGAAACGAAATGATGTCATTTGATGCGGCCAAAATTTTCAATCACAAAACTCTTTCCAGTTCTGTGCTCCGAAGAAACCCCAAAAGAGCTTTGATTGCACGCGAAGCCTGACTGGGACCCGACCATGGACCCAAAACAGCCCTCAGCTCAAGTCCCGCACTAAGCTGCCTGCACAAAGATAATATGAGTTTCTGTGTTCCCATCGTTCGCTCGGTCACACGACGACGATGATGATGCGAAACTCCAAATGCGGCCTCCAAAGGCTGCGCCTAAGGGTGCGTTCCAATTTCCCCTTTAGAGTACTTGCCACTTCTGAAAATGCAGACTTTCGTCCCTCCTTCAGTAGTGTATAGGGGTTCTCCCAACCACGCGCTTGACGGAGATTTTTCCGAGGGAGAAGTTCGTTTTGCGATTCAGGAACTTAACAGTAAATCTGCTGCTGGCCCTGACGGTATTTCAGAGTTCTTCGCAATCTTGAGGATAATTCCATCAGCTGTCTAACCAGACAAATCAATAATATCTGGAGAGAGGGCTACGTTCTAGATGCTTGGAAACACGCTGATGTGATACTCATTCCTAAGCCGGGCAAGCCTCTCGGATTAAAAAACCTCAGACCGATCTCTCTGACGTCCTGCCTCGGCAAGGTTGCGGAGCATGTTGGGCTGAACAGGCTTTACGGTTATGTGGAGGATAACCAGCTCTTCCGTTATACCATGATCGGCTTCAGGCCGGGTCTTTCGACCAAGGAAGCTATGCTCCGGATCAAAAAGAAGCTGCTAGATCGCGTCACTCATGACACGAGGGCCACTCTGGACCTTGATGTAGAAAAAGCCTTCGACAATATACGCCACACGGCTATACTCCAGATACTCCAGGCCATATCGGACCTTAGTCTCGGGGACCGTTTCTTTTCATACGTTCGATCTTTTCTTAGCGGCAGAACCGCCTCCCTACCCATTGGTGATATTATATCAGCACCCCTCGAGCTTGGAGACAGGGGAACTCTTCAAGGATCGGTACTGTCTCCCTTTTTGCTCAATCTGGTCATGTCCAAATTAGCTCGAACACTTCTTGATATTAAGGGGGTTGAACACACCATCTATGCTGATGATGCTACCGTATGGAGTGCGGGGGGCACTGACGGATAATTGGATGCTCGACTGCAATAAGCTGTCAGGGCCACAGAGCTCTACCTCACCCCCGCGGGTCTTAAATGCTCCTCAAAGAAGTCGGAGTTGCTTTTCTATAGCCCATCAAGACCAGGACGCAAGCCCAGGGGTTGGAAGCAGACAGGAGGCCCACCGTCGCGCTTTTTGACATGTACGGCAATCGCATTCCAGAGGTCACTTCCATCAGAGTTCTGGGCTTAATTATCGAAGGAAACGGATCCAATAACTTAATGATACAGAAGATTACCGCGGAAGTGGAAAACGCGTTACGACTGCTTCGACGCATTCTCGGCAGGAATAGAGGTATAAGCGAGGAGTGCGCCATCACTGCTTATCCCCTGCTTTCATCCTATGCCATATTTCTTACGTCGCGGCTATGCTCAATTGGAAGAAAACCGAAGAGAAACGCCTCGACACCATGATTCGTCGGGTTTTTAAGGTAGCTTTGGGGCTTCCTATCAATGCATCCACATATCTCCTACTGAAACTAGGGTTCACAATACGTTATCGGAAATCGCAGAAGCCCAGCACACTTGCGCAGATAGTTCGACTGTCAGGCACTAGAGCAGGCAGGGACATTCTCGGTCACTCTAGGGCATCTTTACCGAACAGGATAAGGAGAGTGTCAGGAAACCTTAGCAGAGACATCAGAGACTCAATCGTATCCGTCCTTTCCCCAGAAACGTCCACCTGTCTTTAATCAAGGGAGGAGACGGTCTCGCGACAAGGCACTTCTAGCTGCGGCTCTCGAGAGCCCTACGGAGTCGGCTTTTGTAGATGCTGCTCAGAAGTGGAAAACCGGCCTTTTCGATAGCCGTAATTGATGCTCAAGAACGGATGTGCAACGCACTTTCCGTGTTTACCAAGAATCCGGAGGTTGCTGAGCAAATGGCCATTGCATGCACTTGCTCTGCTTGATCCTCAACATAACGTAATTTATAGCGACTCCAGGGCTGCCACTCGGGCCTTCGCCAGGGGAAGTGGTTGATGCCAAAGTCTCCAAGTTATTGGAAGGTAGAGACATTAGTAATCATTTCATAGTCTGCTTTCCAGCCCACACTGGCCACCTTGGGGGAGGACAGCGGAACTTCAATTAATCCGCACACGAGGCGGCGCGAGGACTCATCAGCCGCGCTCCCTCCCAACCACCCCCGTCCCCACACAGGGCTTTTAAGGATCAACTTCAGACCCACAACGAGCTCAACAAGCACTTCTACTTAAATCGACGTGAATTTGCACTGCCAAAACAAAGGACTCAACAGGCCGCAGTCAGTCACTCTCCGCATGCTACAAACGGACTCATACGCCAATCCTTGGAGGATGAGCCACATCGACTCGGACTACGACGGAACTGCTACGTGTACGAAGTGTGATGGGCGTGTGAACTTGGGTCACATGCTGTGTGGTTGTGCTACGCAAGCCTCCTATCTGGAGGATAAGAGCAAGTGGGACAGGGCTCTCAGGAGCAGCGAACTAAAGGTCAACTCTGGGCTATCCAGAAGGCCCCGCGTCGCGGCGGAGAGAGTCTCGGGCTCCCCGTCCCGACGTGAGAGATGCCCTTTACAACAAAACCTTGTCAGGTGTCCTTCAGGACCCTGTTCTGGAAATAAAGTTTCTCCCACCACGGATCGTGGCTGGCTTCGCGGACAGTCCGCCATGTTACGAAGTCCCGTTCCAATTCGAACGAGGTCAGTCAACGAAGACTGCTTCGAGGAGACAGCATCGAAGTCAGCAGCGATGCAGGCTACCTTCCTGTCCAAATTATCGAATGACGCCAGCGCCACCTTTTAGCGTATTAATGTTGTAACAAAAGCAGTTATTCTTTTATTGAAATATTTAGTATGATTTAAAGTGGTGAAGATGCTCTTGTTTAATTTTTAAATTACGTAATGTTTGTTATAATAACGGCAATATTATTTACGAAACTGCGGCTTGCATTACTCAACATGTCTGCTACGAGGTTGTCGCCTGCGTTCGTGACTGCGCGGCGCCGCTTCTTCTTTAGAGGCCCAAGTAGACTCTTCGTTAGCTGTCTAGGAATTGGAACGCAGCCTAAAAAAGCTTCACTGGGTCGACACCATCATCATCTTCAGGTGGGAAAAAAGAAGCAAAAGCAGGAGCGCGTGCCGCAGCCGCAATCATTGCACCTTCGCCCTCACGTGCTGTCGTGTTCGAACGCCATGTACGCTTCCGACGCTCCCGAGAGCTCGCAGTCCCTCTTCAAGTTCCAGTGACCAGTCATTGCTGTCTTTGAGCTTCCCTAAAAAGCTCTATAAGCTGGTCAACGAATGCACGACCGGTGCCATCTCCTGGTCAGCCGATGGCACCGCTGTGGTCATCGACTTCGACAAGTTCCAGTCGGACTACCTGGACAGCCGGTCGGACATCTTCAAGACGAGCAGCATGGCGAGCTTCGTGAGACAGCTCAATCTGTACGGGTTCCGAAAGGTCAGCCCCTACCGAAAACACAACGCGGGTAGAACGGGGGGTCCCAACATGCACGTATTTCGACATGGATCCTTCGTCAAAGGCAGGCCAGATATGCTGCTGGGAGTGGCTCGCCGGACGGAGCCTCGCGTTCCAGAAACCATACTAAGCAAGATGGCGGCTTCCCCGGGTCCTCCTCGGGAGGATCACAGCAGTGCATTGGGCACGTGTGTGATGAGGGTGGGCTGCACATCCGAGAAAATGCCTTGTCATCGCGGGAAAGGAACAAGGCGCTGAAGCGTGCCCTGGAGAGACAGCAGCTTGATGAAGAGCTCGCTCGGCTCAGGAAGTCGTTTTGGCGGCGCTCTGGAACGCCGTTAGGGTCTGTCGGCACGTCGTCGAGCTTGACGGGAATCGACCGCCGACGCAGCTGCTTGTACAGCATGCTCCAGGAGCCGGAAGACTGGACCAGCGACTCGGACTACCAGTGATGAAGAGTACGGATGCAGCCTGTATTCGGCTGCCAAGAAAGGGACCACGTCAGCTGGGTCGTCTACCACAGCAGCTGGAGAACTAGTAGTTGTTGACTACGTCGACCCCATCGTGGACGGTTTAATCCAGCGCACGATGCCTCGTTCCGAGAGCCCGCCGGACGGCTACGAAAGTGACGTGAAGGCCCCGTTGGACCCGAGCAAGTAGGCGAGGGGCATGGCGATGCACGACGGATACAGTGACTAACACAACCGAATACTGCCGATAGAAGACGAAGCCAGCGCCGTTCACACGACGGAGGAAGAGGATATATCCGACACTTCGCCCTAGACGCGGACGCCTCGCTCGACCGATGAGATCTCGCTTTCACCAGTGTCCAAGTTCGTTGTTCGTCATTGTGAGACCGTGCAAGCCATCCCAACGTTCTTTTCGAAATCAAGACCCACCAGTTCGGCTTCTCGGGCTACTCAATCCGTGCAGTGTTTTTCTTTTCTTTTATTGCCTTCACATTCCCTACTGTGTCGACCTTGCTCCCTTCTTATCGTGAAGTGCAACAACTGTGTTTTTGTAATCCTCGTACGTTGTGACCAAGCCTGGGTTTTGTTTGTCCTTTTCTTTTTTTTAATTTTCTTAGCTGTGTGTATGCGCGTGTGCCGTGTGGAACTGTCTGGGATTGAACAGTGGTTTAAATGTGATTGGGTTATGGTCGGCTTGGAGTATCTGGTTGGTTCTCTTAACGAATTTGTGCTTGGGCTTTGGTTTTGCTGGTTTCATTTTCATACCTGTATGAGTGGCCATTTGTTCCCCAGTTCACCAGTTGGGGCTGTGACAAGCGTGTGGTAATCCTGTTTTTCTGGTGTCACAATAAAGTTTTTCTCGCTAAACGGGCCATTGTCCTCGTAGACAGTCCTCAGCAGACATTCTGGAGTGGATGCCTAGGAAAGATGACACGCAATGTTGAATCTTCAGTGCAGGCTTACAAAATATATCTCGAACACCGACAGGTTTTTCTGGGGTGGGTTTTTTATGCGTAAGCCAAGGAAACTCAAGCCGATGGGATCTGTCTGTCCTGAGGTGTGAAGCCTCCCGGAGCGTGCATGCGCAGTGAGGAAACGTGACGTCAGCGGGGCTCTGACGGGCCGGCTCGGGAGATTCGGAGCAGAAGGGCACCGTGTGCGAAGGGTGTTTGAGCATGGAGGATAGGAAAGTTGAGACGGCATGACGTCATGCAACCAGCATTCTCAAGCGCACCTCCGTTGACGTCCCTCACTTGTTGTTTCCCTTTCCCGAGCCGCAGGAGTCGGCCCAGCACCTGGCTCACAATATTTTTTAAAGACGATAGTCTTTCTTGGGATACTTAAACGCAGAAATTTTGGTCTGCCTGTCTGTCAGTCTGTGACTCTATACAGCCACCCGGCCAAAGTGAAATAAAATCTGCGCAATAGTCTTATATACTCGCAGCCAAATCTAAACGTTCAAGTCCGGTTTAGAGGTTCATACTTGCCAACCCTGTTGAACAAGAACAAGACATTAGGCACAAAATCAATACACAAGAGGTATTTACAGTGTCCGTTTATTAAAAAAAATTATGAATGCTTGATTTTTGCGATAGCAAACGAAATACTTCATCAACGGCAGAAAACCGTCGCCCGCTGTTGCCAGCGCCACCTACTGGCGTCATTTAAGAAATCAAACGGCAATAGCAACGAAAGGTTCCACTATATGGGATACACGTTCCGCTTGGAACGCTCGCGCAGTAGGGCAGTACGGCATCGTGGTTCTATAAATGTTGTAGTAGGGTGCCTCAATTCACGCGCGTCTCAGCCGTACGGCAGCGCTGGCATCGACGCACCCGACTTGGAGCAGTAGAACGCGGTAAATTTAAATGGACTTGCGCAAATCTAGCGTGTTATCTTGGGAGGAATTGAACGGGAAATGAACAGCATGAGAGGTGAGCGGGAAAGAGAAGGGAAGCCTTTACTTGGCAGGGGCGCCAGTCGACTGTCGACATTTAGGAGCAGATACGCGGCCAATTTTTTTCTTGTTACGTCACGCCAGCGGTTGTTTGGTTGGAGGTAGTTTTTAGTAGGCCCCCCTGCATTCGGAGGCCAATAAATCCTACCGCGCGCTTTTACATGGCGGGGTCACGTGGCACAGTGACGTCTGGGCCAGACTTTGATTTTACTGTTTATGACTATTCTCAAGTGGAGAATCTCCTAACTTTTTTGTTCCTCTAGGTGCCTGAGCATCGGAGCAGAATCACGCCGTATGCCAAAATGGTCGGCGCGTTCGACGAAATGCATAAAAAAGCGTGGACGCCACGCAAAGTTGTGTGCCATCGTGGACGAACCGGGATCGTCCACGGACACCGAGTTCAACGTCACACACGCCTTGCTTGGCATGGAATTTCACGCCGCCAAATAGAACGTTATTGATCCGTGCTGCTGCTGATGATGATGATTGTGAAGATGTCTCCAATAAGTTTGCAACCGTACCCACAAGGGTGAAATGGTCAGAGCTAAAGCATCTACCTCGCTCCGATTTGGAGGTGATAGGTAAAATATATAACTTGTGGAAGATGAAATAAAGTAGGAAATGGAAACCGAAGAAGTTGCGATGCAATTCATTAACATGCTATTAAAACCCAAATAAATCGTTTTTAAGCGAAGCTTATACGGCCGGGGTTCCATGTATTTTCAGGCGAAAGTCAACAGTACACCATTCTACGAAAAAGCGTCGTTGAATTGTAAAGGCGTAAGCCTAGAGTGTCCCATTCTGCGGAATATCGTCGTCGTTGCCCTTGTTATAGTTTCCCAGCCAAGAAAATGGCCACCACTGTAAAGAGTAAAAAAAAAAAAAAAATAACGAACCCCTTCCATCCGCAAACAGGGGTGCACGCGAATCTTGATCTCAGTGAAAACGAAAACGACCAAAATCGAAACGCAATGACCGCAAAACGATAACTACAACGCTTCTGACAAAATCAAAACGCAATGACCGAAATGAAAACGCAAGACCATCGATCGACCAAAACAAAACCCTTCCATTTCGCTGAGCTTTACCCGAACGCAAATGTTTGGTACACCTCATTGTAGATCATTATTCTGTGATTATTAAGAACGTTTACGTTCTTCAATGGCTGCCCCCTGTTCGGCGGGGAGAATCACGCGCGGCCTGTAACTGCCCGATAAGAGCGAACGACTGCACCTGCGCTGTGGCGTGATGCGAGCGACGACGCTGATTGGGCGTCTCGATGCCAGCGCCGTACGGCGGACGCGTGAATCAAGGCACTCTACTTGTGCGCGCGCGCACTCGCCATCTGGAAACGGCGAGCAAGAGCTTTGGCCGCACTTTTTGCGGCAAGGTGTTTCGGCGTACGCCATCACCGACGGCGCAAGTAAATTCAGTCAATAAGATCTAACAGGGGCACGGTCCACATATTATTTCAGCCCAATCCCTCCGTGTGGGTGCGTTCCAAAGACCTCAAGAGCGTCATCATCGTTAGAGCACTGGATAAAGTTGGTTTCGCCGCAGGGCGTTTTGGCGTATACCACCACTGACGGTCCAAACCAGCCAATACAAGCTTCGCTTGAAAAAGATGTGCAAACTGATGAAATTCGAACCCTGGTCTTCGCAGTAGCAGCGCAGTGCTCTCCCAACTGTGCTATGTCAGCCTGTTGCCAGTGCAGAACAAAAGTTAAGCTGTCGTTGTTGTAGTAACTTGTTACTTTATTTTGGCGCCTATGCACTCGGGAGATTGGCCAGGAATAAGGGTCTTTGAGGGTGTATACACTAGCCCAGGTGATCCGCATTCTCCCTACACTATTTCGTTCCTCACGATACCAGTGTAGTCTAGAGATAAACTACAGCGTGAACATAAACAAGGACACATAAAGACGACGGGACGAGCGCTGTAGCTTCTTTTAAAATGAATTACCAACTCGTCCAGCAGTACACACTGTAGTTTTTAGAGATTAAGACTGAATTTCCGAAAAGCGCACATTCACTTCGGGTCGCCGTAGGCCTTGTTATTACGAGCGTTGGATGGGCGGGCAGTGCGGATAACATATAAGGGCAGTGAAATCACCAGTGACCGAGTATAGCAATGAAAACCATTTTATTCCTAGAAATAAATTTACAGCTTCGCTTCCCATCTCGTACCGATGCCAGATGTTCCAGAATCGTTGGCGTGGTGTGAGGAGTCCAACTTCCCTGTGTTGTTTAGAAATCGTTGGGATCGTTTGTTCTGGAAAAGCCAAGCAACATTATGAAATGTTACACTCTCGAACTAAAGCGCGCGTAACACAATTCCCTACAGACACGCGAACGTTATCGTTTGTTCAAACTAAGAATTTTGTCTTTACATTGCACGTGTTAAGGCTCGCCCTTACGTCTTAAGGGCTCAACTAACAGTGTTTAATGAATACAGCAGTAGGAGCAGTCTGGTGAATGTCTAAGGAAAGTACAGCAGTGTGCCGAGCGCCATGTATATAGATTTGATGCGCGCGTAGTACTAACGTGCAAGTCAAGTTCTCAAAATCCGAAGTAATAAAATTTTAAGCCCTTTTATGCTTTCTTATAAGGCCCCTAAAAAGGAACATAAAGTAATCTGTGTTCCGATCCGACTATACCTGACAGCTACGGCCGTGAGAGGTGAAGCGTTAGTGCCCGACCCAGCGGACGCGTTCAGACAGCCCAAATCACCTCGACAACCGGCCGTATCCGCGCCATCGCGAATCTGATTGCGTTCAACGTGAACCATTTGCTCTTGGACGTGCGTTCTGTTAGTCATGGACGCTTTTAAGATCCACGCCACTCAACTTTCTGCCTTTAACACGCGCTAAACTTGCCATGGCGTCACAAACTGCGTTCTTTGTTGGAAGGAAAGAGACAGGTGTGGAGTTATTTTTTTTTAAATGCAGGGGTATTTAAGGGAGCAGTGCGTATTCCGTTTAAGAGTACACTTTATCGCACTTATTATTATGTTATTGTTTGTCGAATTATTAATGTAGCGCTCGTGCAGGAGGAGCGCCACTTGGTTGCAGACGACGGTAGCAGACGACGCGCTTCAGGAGATCCCGTCTGCAGCGCCACACACCGAACATACTGAATGTTTCGCGGCAACGCGTTTTCTTGCTTTCGCGACATTCTTTCCCTCCAAGACGTTGAATGAGAAGCTCTGCACTTTGACAGAACGACGTTGCTTCGTAACGGCGCGTGCCTTTCTCAAGCGGACTTCTTACAATCGCGACATCCACTCACGACACGAATAAAAGAAAATGGCGCTCTACTTACAGTGCTTGACGAGCGTGGTGTATCCGTACGGTCCGTAGCCGTAGTGGAGCCCGTACGGGCTGAGGCCGTAGGCGTAGCGGTAGGTGAGCGGGTGGGCGTCCACGCGGTGGCTGTAGCGGGGCAGGTAGGTGTACCCGGGAACGTGGTGGACGGGCGCTCCGACCACCGCGGTGGCCACCGGTGCGTGCACCGCGGTGTGGACGGCGGTGGCGGCCGGGGTGTAGGTGGACACCTTGGCCACGGTGTGGGGCACGGCCGGGTGCACGGACTGGTACCGAGTCACGTGGGTGGCCTTGGAGACGGTGGGAGCATGGTGGACGGTGGAGGCCACGGCAGGAACCACGTGGTGGGCGTAGGGAACGCCGGCCACTGGGACGCCATACGTGGGCACGAAGCCCGCGTAGGCAGCGCTGGCCAAGGCAACGACGAGGACGAGCTGGAAATGGGATGCAAACGTGAAACAGATATTGTTAAAACTTTGCGTGGTGTTTAGTTCTGGACGCTCGTGACCCTGTTATAGCGCACCGCACTCAATGTAGCCTTTTGCCTGTACAATCTCTTTCTTTTTTTTTCTTTTTACTATTCACCTTCACCAGTCATGCAACCCACTATGAATTAACAAGCTCTGTCGCACGCCCAATGCCATCGGAAACCCTTCCAGTCCCACCGAACCACCTCTACAGAAACTCTGAACAGGATTGTTCCTCGCAATTTTTAGCAGCCAAATTTACAGTATTTCCACAGGCCCCGTGGATTGAAATTATGAGCTAAATGAGCTTGCTAAATATGAGCTGAATTATTCCGCTAAATTAGCTATAGGAGCTAAATAATGAGCCTTGATCGGCGCCGCTGGGCAGAAAGACCTTCACGGGCAGAAAACTGTGATAAGTAAGATATCTAGAGATCCCTTACAACGCTGTCTCGCGGAGCTTGCGAGACAAGGACTTGCTACGTGGGGGAAAATCTTTTTTGACAATCTCCTCGGTCCCAAAATGGAACGCACAATTTGCAGGTTGCCGAGTATGAGACTGGCATAACTTCGACGACGGGCAAAAACTTACGGAAATCATGCTTATCGTTCTGGTGAGGCTTGTGCTGCTCTCAGAGGAAGATCTGCTTTGAGTGACGACGAAGTGCTCACCTTCCTTTTATACGATGCAGGACGAGGGAAAGGAAAGCGAGGGAGGGAAAAAAAGGAAATGACAGAATAAAAGAAAACAGCAAAGAGCCGGAGTTGTTTATGATGAATCGTTTCTACTTTCGGAAACGCATATACGCTAAACGAAGCAGTGCGCAAACCGTAATGTAAGCGGTAATGCATGCTAGAAGAACCAGTAAGCGCACCTTCTATACGTGATCTAACAAAGGAAGTACAAAAAAAAAAGCGCCACGAAAGTGTCGTTTCTTTTCTCTGCGGAGGTCGTGGTCCGGGGCCTAAGTACACCTCTTCTCAGTTGTTTACAAGGGTGTCTCGTGTCGCTGTGTCGACGGCCCCTACCATCCACGCCGATGAGCCAGAATAAAGAAGCAAAAATGTGGTAATCCGATAAAGCATCTGCGCCTGAACGCATTTAGTGATAGGTGAGTGGCCGCCGCCGAATATTCGTCGATCAGTATCTCTCGATCGGTATCTGTGTCCCGAGGTCAACCTCTCTGTACGCGTTGATTACCATTATCGAGAAGAGCTCAGTCGCTACCGGGTTGCTCCCCTCTCTACCTTCTCTACGGGGAATGCGAACGAGAACACATGCTGTTCTCCAAAGCACGAACTTGACCTTTAGAATAAACTCTCCGCAACTGGTTGCGAAACAGTAGAGGAAAAAGTGAAAGCGAAGTGACAGTTGAGTCGATTGAGTATTACTTCGTTTGCGGGACGGAGTCCGTGAGGCCCTGGGGTCCTACCTGGTGACCACATGACTCCTTTTGGCTCTCCGCTTTCTCCCGAGATAAACTGAACTGTCCGTCTTTTGTGTGTGTGTGTGTGTGTGTGTGTCTTTTTTTCTCTTAGTGTTCTCAGTGTTTAGTCTTGTCTTGTATATATAGTGTTGAGTCTTAAGTGTTGTATATATTGTACATATATGTACTTATCAGTCTTGTATATATGTATCCTCCCCTTCTCTCTCTCCTCCCTTTCCTGTCCACCTGTGTTCCCCATTCTCCACACCCCCACACCAGCAGGTGTTCCAATGTCCACCCTTGGGTGGGACGAACTACGCCTGCTGGTTGTCTTTCTTTTTCATGGTGGTAACAATAAATTCATTCATTCACTCATTTGCGGGCTCTTTGTGAAGTCGAGTTCCTGTTAGTGACCTTTTATTGCCGCGTGAAGGTGGCACAGAGAAAAACCGATTTTGTGTCCCTCTCGTGAACGGCGGGCATGTGATGATGGACTGTGATGCTGCTTCCCTCTCGCCTTCTAGTGCCGTTGCATTAAAAACAGAACCTTTTAAAAAATTAAGACACCTGTATAATGAGGATGACTATGTATACTGGGACTACCGGCAAAAAAAAAGCAAAGAAGCCATAGCTA
Source organism: Haemaphysalis longicornis (assembly GCA_013339765.2). Classification (NCBI taxonomy): domain Eukaryota; kingdom Metazoa; phylum Arthropoda; class Arachnida; order Ixodida; family Ixodidae; genus Haemaphysalis; species Haemaphysalis longicornis. Next base: position 151,784,163 of record CM023452.1, on the reverse strand, counting down.
CGTACGTGTCTGCGTCTCTATTTAACCTATTTAAAGGGGGGATGATTGCGGTACCAGGTGCGCATTTAATATATATTCTCATACAACGCAAAGAGTTCGCAATTCAAGGGAGACGGGGAGCGCATGCGTCAGCGACACATCCTTAGCGTAACTGGAAAATGAAATTAGGTATGCGTGTCAGTTTACCCAAGTGAACTTTAGCCCGTGTCTAATCACGACGCGGTAAGATCCCGAGACTGCAGCACCAAACTTCACGAGCTTTGTTGCGGTGAAAGGGAGCTCTTTCTTGCTCTTCGTACACATTCTCGCTTACATTTTGCCGCCGGATTAAGTGGGCCCATTTGCTTGTCAGCGCCCTGTGTAGTGTGGTTAGCTTTCGCTGTTTGTCTTGTTTTCGCGCCATTCTTGCAGTTGAACGCGAACCTGTGTCACGTTCATATTTTATTATTGTTCTTTGGCATATACGTTGCTACATGCATACATCTAATAGCTCTGTCATAGCATAGCTCTCATACCTGGCTACACTACCCACCGTTAGGGGCAGCTCATCCGTCATGTTAAGATTTAACGAGTACGTAATAACGAGAATAGCTCCGTGCTCCGCAGCAATCCGTATGTTCATGATCCGTTTTTTTCTGTTTTTCCACTTTCACGACGCCGGAATGACGGAAAAGCACTGTGCAACGTGTGCTTCTGTTCCGATGAAATTATTTCGGCGTAGCTTTTCGCGAACATCGCTCTCAGCTCGCCGTAAATACACCATTCGAATTCCGCGCCATTTTTTTTCGCATCGAGTACCATAAACCAAACCTCGCGGCGCGTAAACAGTATAGACGTGAAAATAAAAGCACTCGCTGCATAGCGAGTGGAAAGAATGGCGGGGTACGTCTGACTTGGACGTGGAAAAAGCGGTGTAACGACCGAGGAAAAGGGCGTACGGAAACCGGCTGGCGGACGAAAAATAACCGCTTAGATTGAATAAGTGTTGTGTCAGAAAAGAGAGAAAGGGCGAGGAAAGCGACAGGGGGGAAACAAGCGAAAACTTGGAGAACGATAGAACTTTCGAGGGTTTATTGGTGTGCTGCAAGGGGTGCCTACGTATATATATACACTAACACGACGCCGTCCAAGCGCCCCAGCGGCGTTCCCCTCTCGCGTAAAAGTCGAACACGGACCGACGTGAGCTGTGAAAGCCATAAATCGGCTGGCGATAAAAATCACGCGCCGTACTCTCCGAGAGCGAGAGGTGCACGGGCAAATTCTTTACTGGTTTCCCGTGCTTTCCCTTCACGCAGCTGCGGTCCGAAAGTATCTCTCTCTCTCTACTCTGCTTACGAGTGAAGTTCTCTGTGATTTGTATGAAGGAGAGCCTTGAAGCCGTCCAGATTTGAACGCCATTCCGGAGAGAAATGGAGTGCTCTCGATTTCTTGTACGGGTGTTAAAAATAAAGCTGCGTTGACTGGAATCTAACCTACGGTTTAATGAAGACCCGTTGTCATCTGCCCGGATTATGTACACAAAGGAGCACCCGCCGCGGTTTGGGCTCAGTGTGCTTAAGGGCGTTGATTGCTGCTGAGCACGAGGTGCGTGGGCTCGATTCCCGGCCGCGGCGGCCGCTTTCTCTGATCGGGAGGCTTAAAGCAAAACGCCCCCGATGTGTACGAGATTTCGGCGCACGTTAAAGATCCCCAGGTGGTGTAAATTAATCTGGAGCCCTCCACTACGGCGCGCCTCATAGCCTGCGTTGCGTCGGTGCATTGAACTCCACGATAAATCAATCAATCAAAAGAAAAAAAAAAAAAGAAAGAAGCGCCGATCGCGCAAGGTTTAGGTGCAGCGCATCAAACTGAGGAAATGCGGGGTTCTCCGCTAGGCGGTACAGTTCTTCTTGCAGGGAGGGGTCTGGGCTTTAAGAAAGTATACAGGTCATTTTTTTAAAGGTTACGCTGTAACCTTGACGATTTCTAATGGGTGGTGGTACGGGACTATCTATACTCCGCGTCACAGCACTCGCTTATTCAGTCACTCACTCACTCACTCACTCACTCACTATAACTCTCTGTCAGTCAGACAGTCAGTCATTCGCTTACTCACTGACTGACTCATTCACTGACTCACTCACTGATGATGATTGATGATTGATAGTGGTATCACCTTTGTAGCGGGGGGATGACGTGTGTCATCTTTCCAAAAAAACGACAAAAAGACTAAAAAAACTGTTTTAGCTATGTTTTACACTGTTTGTTTAATACTAGTGCTGCTCTTAGGGCAGGCACAAAAAGCATATAGGCACAAAATAGTTATTTTTTGTGTTACAGGTGGTAGCTGTCCTAGGCAATATTCCCCTCTCTGCTTTTCGTCCACCAGCATCCTAATCTTCTTTTCGTCGCCTCGACAGCCTTGAAGTTAACTCCCTCTGTGCCACCTTTAAATCCCAGGGCTGCTGGAAGCCGAATATTTCCCTCAAGTAGATTTGGATGGATACCCTTGCATTCTAACATACGTGCTGCATTGTTTCTCTTTCTTTTCCGCAGACCACGCATGCCCCATAATTTTGTGAATACTTCCCCACAAAGCTCTATAACTCACTCACTCACTCACTCCCTCACTCACTCCTCACTCACTCCACTCACACTCATCACTCACTCCAATCACTCACTATCACTCACTCACTCACTCACTCACTCACTCACTATCACTCACTCACTCACTCACCACTCACTCACTCACTCACTCACTATCACTCACTCACTCACTCACTCACTCACTCACTCACTCACTCACTCACTCACTCACTCACTCTCACTCACTCACATCACTCACTCACTCACTCACTCACTCACTCACACTCACTCACTCACTCACTCACACTCTCACTCACTCACTCACTCACTCACTCACTCACTCACTCACTCACTCACTCACTCACTCACTCACTCACTCACTCACTCACTCACTCACTCACTCACTCACTCACTCACTCACTCACTCACTCACTCACTCACTCACTCACTCACTCACTCACTCACTCAAAAGAGAGCTACAGTTACACTACCATTGCTTCCCTAGTTGCGTCGAGAAAGCGTGCCGTAGTCGCATTTCAGAGACCCCGAGTTCGGTGCTTATCCCGTCCGAAAACTGTCTTCCCATTGCACTCACTTACTTTACGTTTATTCTCTTTGCCCCTTGGGCTGTTTTAGGGGCCGGTTGCAGTCGCCGGCCGGCTGGTTTTCTGCTTAGTGAGTCATTTAGTGCTTTCGCGTTGAAATACGTCTCGTATGTGTTAATATTCCCCAATCGTATTCCAACGACACCTACACGTGGCTTTCGCCGACAGGGTATCCACCATTACAACAAAATCGAATCGCAGATCTTCAGAGTCTTATCTGCTTTACCTCAAACGTTACAAAATTAAAGGTGCAAGTGGCATCAAAGCAAAATAATAAGACACTCCCAAGCAATAAAACATCCAAGCAAGGCAATATCAGAGCCTTCATCACCTTTGCCTTGATCATAGAATTGAGCTGTTGCATTTGTGACGACATTAAGCTTTTAGATGCTCCTGATGATGACGGGCTTCGCTTTAAAACTAACATACACACGTGTAGTATTGCAAGTTATTCAGAATAAAAACAAGCAGCTTATGCCCGATCATAAAATTGTACGATCGCACGACCATGAACCAAAAGCACGACCATGAACCAAAAGCTCGTCGTGCCGTGAACAGAATTATCGGTGCGATGTTTGGTGTTTTGCCAACCTGCAAAACTGCTGCAAGATTCGTGCCTTTGAGGGGAGGAGCCCCTTAGGGGCTGGGACTGTCGGTGTCTCCTGTCGTCGTCGTCTCATGTAGTCACGGAACTAAAACACCTAAAACACCGGGACACTAGTTTTCCAACGCCTCGCGCCGGAACGTAAGCCGCCCTAAAAGTAAATTGTATAATGAATAAAATCGGTTCAAAATAAATGAATACTATTTAATGATTTGTGGGACGCTCCCTGTTCGTTTCACCAATCGTCAAGCACAAGCAGCAGCTGTTTGTAGGCGGGTTAGAATTTGTGTTATACTCAAATACCCATCGGGTCGGGTGGTTGGTGGAAACAAGAAAATGCATACTTACCTGGTCTCGTTGATCACAGAGGACGAGACCCTATGGCGAGGCGTGGCCTCATTTTTACCGGCCGACGTCAGAGACTTCAGCTGGCAACGCGGCTGGGGGTTCTGCCCATGGCAGACCGCATTGCAGCACGGGGTGTGGCACCCTCCAACAGGTGCCCACAGTGCGGGCTGCGTGAAACGCTGCAGCATAAGATGTTCGATTGCCAGGTTGCAAAGACCTACTGTAAATTGTTAGCTCGGATGTTTGGACACAAACTCGACGCACGCACAAAGTCGCGCGACGCATTCGTTCTATTTTCACTGTGCGTTGGTGCCCAGATCATCTGGAAAAGGCGCGGCTTTGCGGCTCTCAGAGCTGGGTGCAAAAGTACATGTTTCCAATGCTTCGGAAAATGCGCTCGCGTCTTTTCGATCACCTGGAGGCTGAGCTCGCCGCGCTGGGGGAAGAGCAGTTCCTTCAGCGGTGGTCCACACGGTTTATCCGTGTGGTAAACAAACAAATAGAAGTGTCTATTCTACCCTATTGACTGTTGTATTGATCCTTGACGTGTTGTCGTGAACTTTCGAGGATGTGATCTACAGTGGTCTTTCAGAGTAAGTGTGCTTCTAATAGTGTGAGTACTAGTGAACTGTGGAGAACTGTGGAGTGAACTGGGTGTGTAGTGAGTGGTGTAGTGAGTGAAGTGATACATGTAGTGTGTATGGTTTAGGCGACCCGTGTAGTATTGAGCACAGCGGGTCTTTGTATCGGCTATTAATAAATTTCCTTGATGGTATTGCACTGCGCTCGCGTTGACTCCTGTCACTACACAAAACTAGTGCAGATGGGGCATGCAAATTGACTAAATCCGGTTCAACGCAAGAGAGGGCGCCACCCCCTCAGCAAGCGAGCGATGGCTCCTCCCACCGACGCTTCTCCGGCGCCCAATCAAAGCGCGCCGCGTGGCAAGAGAAAGACTTACAATCTTTGAATACACTTATACACTGCATGCTTCGCTCTTCCCCAGGCTTCACGCCAGTGGATATAGCCTGGGATTTGTTTAGTAGCGTTGCTCTCTAGATTAAAATTTCACACTAATTTTGAATGTAAAGTTATTATTTTTAGAGTATAACCTTACCGAATATACTTTCCTGTTAAGTGAAATACGGCACTCTCTGTGAAAAAAATACCGGACACCTGTCCTTCCTTGCAGCAAATGACGTCGTTAAAGGTCCCCAAACCAAGCTGGCGGCATATTAACACCGGCAAGGCGTCCAACGGTGTAAGAAAAAAATTCCCCCGCACCTCCCCGAGGGGGATTGTGAGGATGCAGAAATGCACTGGGTGCACCGATGAGTGTGATGCGATTAATGGCGAAGAGAGAGGCGAGAGTGTGAGCGTAATAATTTATTTTTTTCTTTTCCCACACCCGTCATTTCCGCTTCCTTATAGAGAAGCGTCTTCGAGACCGCGTTGAGCGCAACCGCCAACTGCAGAGGATCGTTCACGTCAAAGTCGTCGGGAATCGTTTCGAACTCACCGTCAGCATCATCGACGTCGTCTTCCTGCGGTTCCTCTCGTTCGCCGCCGTCATCGAAAGTGATCGAGCCGACTCCAATCGACCGAACGTTGATGGCGCGATAAAGCGGGGTGTGTTCCGGTGCTTGAGCCCACCAGGATGTTGCCGCGCTTCACCACCCGCGCTTGTACGTTGCCGACTCATCAGCCTCCGCTGGATGTGAACGTCGAACGCAACGTCCTCGGTACCATGCGAGGGAAGGCACCGCACAACCTTCGATACGTCGATGGGCACGTTCACCGCCTGTCCCTTGATTCCAAACTTCCCGTTGGCCTCGAGTCAGCCGCCTGATGCTCATGAAGGGAGTCGAGGCTCGATGAGCCGCTCTTCGACCGGGTTCAGATCGGGAAGAATGCGCCGGCCGAGGAGGATAACGGTAGCCAAAACTCACGCAGCCCTCCTCTTCGCAGCTTTGTCTTCTCCTCCTTCTTCTCTTCAGCGGTTCCCCTACGGGGAAGATGACGATGGTGGTTGAACGCGAAGCAAATGTTCACATATTTTATAAGGCTGCGATCAGAGACGAGACAGCTGAATCAATTTGGGAGCAGTTTTTGGACAAGCAGCGAAATCTCGATTTTGGATCAGAGGAACGATTTGCAGCAGTTAACAGGATTTATTAGGCACATTAGGAGCCTGAAAAATCAAATTTTTGGCAATTCGGAGAGGGGGAGTGCGTTTTTAATTAATCAGTTTTGATGAACGTATCATAACAGCTGAACAACAGCCTTGTCAATACGTTTTTTCTACCAGAGTATACCAAGGTACTGAACTGCACTACCTTTTTACAACCCATTTTTAAATTCTTAGGCTCTATGCATAGATAGCATGGAGTGCAATTGAAAATATCGAATTGAAAAACTAAGCAATCGTAAGGCAGTTATATCCTCATGTGAATGCCGAAATTATTATTTCTGTAAACCCAGACTCGGCTTTACGCACAAGTGTAGAGCCACGGCAAAAATTGCTCAAAGCGAGGTGACAGTCGTCGCACCCCACCAGCCCTCCCATTCCAATCCCCAAAGCGCACGTTCGCTACAATCATATATTAGAGTAACGTTGGTATGCTTAGCCACCTCCCTCTTGGCATTAAATTTCACTTCAGATAGATGAACCATCATTACTAGCGTGCAATAACAGCCCGGGCTTGAACATTTTGCGGCGATGTAGCTTGCGCCGCTCCTTTCTGCAGTGTCGACCATCCCATTCCCGCCGCTCGCAATCTCGCTGTCAAAGGCAGCAATAACTCAGCGTTTTATAACGCCGCAATGAGTCCGAAATTTCAATTCAAGCACGCACCGTGCCTTACACTCAAGGCCGAAACACGGAGAATTCGCGGGCACCGCGTTATTTTTGATGAACTCCGTCTTTCGAGTTGCGCAACTTCCCGTAACAGATCAATCGATTGAATGTAAACCTATCCACCCCCATAACCAAAACCACGGTAGAAATCTGGCGAAGAGCGCTCTGCCTGCACTAGAGTGAACTAGCCTCCGCGGCCACGTTTTCTAATGTCGTCCCAGTAATGTCGTTCCGGAGATACGGCGCTCCGAAAATTGCCGTTTTTTCATCAAGCTTAGCAAGTAGTTTGTCGCCTCAGCAAACATAAGTATTTTATACAGGACCTTTCAATGGTTTTCGACGGGAAAACTTTAAAAACGCACGGAATATAACATGTGCAACCCAACATTGTGACTTTCGAAAAAACTATTTCGGGGGCGATTTTATGCCGTTTTTTTATGAAATGGTCAATCAATTAAACCTTTAAAAATAGCATCACCTTGGGGTCAGTAAGCCGTAAGTAAGCGTTTTTCCCACTGCAAATGACGGTAGCGTTAAAATCGATTATGATGATGATGATGCTCATTGACTGTGGGGAGACTGCCACGTGATTTGCGAGTCAGTCTGCTATCCGCAAGCGAAAACACTTTATGTTCATCTTAAACAACTTGTCGTCAACATCGAACTCTACCCCTTTGCCGCCGTGGCAAAATAAACACATATAAAATATTGTGGTCAGATGATTGAAACGACCGCAACAGAGATGCAGCCAAGTGTGCAAAGCGACCTTTTGTATTCGCAGGCTTTCATGATCAAATCACGAGACAAAATTCAGTGCGTGAATGGTTGTGTCGTCTAAATCGAGCTAATTTTGCCCTGCTGAGATGATACAAAATTAACCTGATGCTGTGAAAAGGTTAAGTGACAGCACCGAGTAGCAGAGCGCCAGTCCCGCGTGAGTGCTCTGACCAGACGCTGACGCTTATTGCTCAGTTGCTTCATACGCAGAGAACACTTCATGTTCTTTAATCAAGCTATTCGAAGACTCTGCCGTACGTTACCCGTGCCAGTTTAAAGGAGTACAGCCACGGTAAACAGGCAGCGATGAGAGCCAACTGTGGGTGCTGCCATGATTGCAGCAGTCTGCTATCCGCGAAGCGAACACTTCATGTCAATCGACAACTTCTCTTCATATCAACTTACCCCTCAACTATGCCCTGGCAAAACAAACGCGAAAAATTGGGTCAAAAGATGAAGAACGAAAGCTAAAAAGAGACGCAAACGAGTAGCAGTAGGAAGCCTTTGACATTCGCTAGGCTTTCATGATCAAAGCACGTCGGCAGAAATTCAGGAGGAATTTGTATTCCTTTTATTCAATCGGCGCTTATTTTGCTTGCTGGTCTCAATTAATCGTGAATGGGAAAGAGCGTTGCAAGCCACACGCACCGATAGGCAGATGGCGCCAGCCCTTTCGCTCTGGGTGCACCAGAACCAGACGCTGACGCTATGCTCGCTTTGCTGTTACCAGAGTCCTTCAATGCTTTTCAAAAGCATTGAAGGACTCTGCTGTTACGTTACGCTCGTTACCGGCCCGAAGTTAGTTACAGTGAACGTAGCTTAGCGGCACAGGCTTTACCGTCGCCGCCGAGCTTCCTGAGCAGCCAAGTGTATCCTGTCGCGTCTTGATTACAGCAAATGCAACTGTATGGGGGCCTAATGCTTGGTACAGCCGATCAAATTAACCGTCGGTGATGTTTATTGCGTTATTGTCGCTAAATGATGCTCATTGAAGCGACAAACGACGAATTTTCTCAGATGGTGGTGGTGGTGATTTATTAAGAAAGCCGACAGAGAGAGAGAGAGAGAGAGAGAGAGAGAGAGAGAGAGAGAGAGAGAGAGAGAGAGGAGATAAGAGAGAGAGAGAGAGAGAGGAGAGAGAGAGAGAGAGAGAGAGAGAGATGGATAACTTTTTATTTGGAAAAGGATGACCACTGGTCCGATGGCACTCAAGGAATGGGGGAGGGAGGGTGAAAAGAAAATAAACAATGCTGGTCATTTCAAGTTCGTGATGATCGCAATAGGGATCGCAATAGAGTCCAGAGTTTGTGCAGGTTTGCGTGTTCGTTCGTGGGAGGACCCGCTCAAACAACCCGTGCGAGACCACTTTTAATTGAATAAACTACTATTTCATATAATAGTTGTGCATCAGTTTGTTGTGGATCGGGATGGGGTTGGGGCGATTTGAAAGTACAGTGCCTGGCGAAAGCTGAGCACCACCAAACTAGGTGTGCGAGGTCTGATGGAGTGATGGTACGGCAGTAACGACATCGAGGGGGCAGGTGAGGGGTATACCACTTGCGAAGTGTTTCGGGTGTGTAGGCTGAATTTGCAAAAAATTACACCATCTTCCCGTAGGGGAACCCTGAGTAGTATGCGAAGCAGCCATGGGGTCGATTCAAGTGCCCATGGTTTTCAGTTGGTCGTTTCCGTGAGGTTGAGGTACGTAGCTACCGTTATATTTACCCTTTGGTTTCCATGGTAACTACCACACTTTACACTTACCAGAGCTACGAAATGGGAAATTGCGTTGACCCCATGGCTGCTTCGCATACTACTCAGGGTTCCCCTATTGGAAGATGGTGTAATTTTATTGGAGGGGGGGGGGCTGTTAGAGTGGAGAGGCATTAAAGAGAGAGAGAGAAAGAGGCGTTGTACGTGGTATGAGTTTGTCTTTATTTAGGCATTGTCATCATCATGTTCAACGTAGGTGACGTGACGTCGAGCTGTGGTTGGCGTTCCGCTTTGATTATGACCGCCTTATGGTATGTAAAACGTACAGTCAAGGGCTGTTGTAGTGGATGAACCCTAAGTTGCTGAAGATGAGGTCGATGCATGTTCCCCGGATGGTTGTGGGCTGCTTGTAATCACGGCCCACCGAGACTCGCCGACGCACGCCGCTGCCGACGACGATGAAACGTCGAAGGCGCGTGAAGCGTGCTCGTCTCGTGCCGGACCAGGAAGACAGTCAACACTGTCGCTCCAGGAGCCATCAAAGGGTAAGACACCACCGGGCGTTCAGAAAGCCGAGCATGCGCAGTGGGGGTGTGGACGGCGCACCAACAACAACAAGGGAGGGACATAGCCCCGACCATAAGATGCTTCGCATCTAATATATTTGTTAATAAAGATTTCGCCTGAGTGGGGAATAGGAGGTAGGCGGCTGAGGTAGCCAGCTGGAGTTAGGGCTTTTAGACGGGCGCGTCGGTCCTTCTTGTACTGGTGAATGCGCATCGCTGGGGAGGGCGAGAGGGACCGCGACGGCCTTACCCCAGGCCGCCTGGTTGCCTGAAGAAAATGGTTCGTTGCCAGGTACCCAGTCGACGCGGATGTTGGTGTTGTTCCGTTGGAGGAGTTGAATTTGAAACAGAATTTCGTGGATGACAGGGTGGGTGGAATTATACTATCGCAAAGCTGTGAGGGATACGTAAGATTCTGTGAGGATGCGTATGGAGGGCGGTAGAGGTGGGTCACAATCAAAGGCGATAGCTGACACTGCGTGGTTAATAGCGTACAGCTCCTCATCGAGGCTGGAAAGTTCTCTGCCAAGTATGGTGGTGTACTCAGAGAGAAGCGGGGACTCAGGGCATGTCCAAGCAAGGCCCGCGCCGTGATGGTAACGCTTGCGTTCGTGAAAATGTCAAGTTTGTTCTGAAGGAGATCCTTTTGTAGGCGTCAGACTCGCCGATGTCGCAATGATGTATTACTACGCCCTATAGGTTTGCTGTGCGTAGAAGTATCAAGTGCTGGTCGCCGCCAGGGTGCAATGGGGACTGGCTAATCGGGAAGTACTGGTAGTGTTCTGGCGTCCCACGCTGCTAAGGCGTGTCCCTGGTGTGTAAGGGGTCTTTTGAAGTCCGCCTGGGCTTTGCCTCTTGAATGATGGCTTCAATAGGAGGAAGATAGATAGATAGATAGAAACTTTATTGTTCATGGAATGGCGGGGCGAATCAGCCGCCTTGGTCAAGGCAGCCGCTGAGGGTCCTGATGATGTGGGCCGCCAGTTCCCATTGCTCCTGGAGACTCGCCGCAACAGCCAGCCACTCTCAGGTGTAATTGTGTGGTTGTGTAAGGTTGTAGGGGCACTCCCACAGAATGTGGTCCTGGGTAGGGGGAATAAGGCAGTGGGGACAGAGCGGGACAGGGGTGTCTGGCGTGCGTTTGAATAGATGGAGCCGAGTGAGTGTGTGCAGTGTATATGTTTGCGCCTGCCGAATGACGAATGAATACTTGCTCGCGACGGGTAAGCCCGGAAAGGAGGGGAGGGAACGTGTGGCGTGTGCTTAGAAGGTCTGCTAAGGTGGGGAGCGGAGGGGGAGGACAAGGATCTGAGGTACAGATGGCTCCAGTTTACTAGTGGGTGTATGCTTTGGAAAGCCAGAGAATGTCCTAAGGGTCGCCCGATGTAGAACCTGAATGGTTTTGATGTGGGTCTCGTTGAGGTCGTAAGCCGTTGCCCCGTGCGTGAGGGTGCTCACAGTAACAGCCCTGGCCATATTCAAGGTGGCTTTCTGCGACGCTCCACCATATTTATTAGACAATCGAAGGATGGAGGAGGGAAGAGAAAAGAACTGGGGATATTGTTGAACTCAACGGGGAGTTCACCCTCATACAACACAGTACAGGGAAGGGGAGTGGGGGTTTCAGGATAGGAAGAGAGAAAGAGAGGGAAGAAGGAGGTTAGTGGGGGACAGTTTATGTCGCGTTCGTCTCATCCAAGGCTCGACGGCTACAGACGATGCACTAGTCCCGTAACAACCAGGAAGTTGAAAAGGTGCTGGAAGACCTCCCGTCGTAAGGCGTCCGGACCCGTTGGGAACAGGAAGCCTTCCAGCATGTGGCTTGGTGCACCGAATCGCTGGAGGGCGGCCCAGAGTTCCTCCCTCGCGGTGTCATGATGGTGGCAAGAACACAGTAAGTGCTCGAGCGTCTCGGGCTCTGGGCATTCGGCGCAGGTTGGGGACGCCAGGCGGCCCTGGTGGTGCAGGCGGGCTCCCACGTTGCAGCAATTAAGCCGCAGGCGAAACAGGAGCGACCGGGCGTCTCTGCTGATACGTCCGGGCAGGACCCGTGGGAACCCGACCACTGACCACTCGGGTATCTGGAGGCAGGGCCTCCACCACCCGGTCCAGGATAGTCTTTGCAGCGTCGAATGACACCACGTCCCGGGAGACTGGGACCCCTGCCTGGCGAGCAGCACCCTTAACCAGGGCGTCTGCTACGTCGCTGCCCATGATGTCCACCTGCGATGGCAGCCAGTGAAGTCGCAGTGAACACCCCTGGGCCTCCACCGCATGAAGCTTGGCCGCCAGCGACCACTCTACGTAGCCGCTGGAGCTGCCTGGCTGGTCGGCAGCTCGCAGACGGAGGGAGGGCCGAGAGTCAGTCAGGATGATGGCCCCTCGGACCTGGGTCCCCTGCTGTAGACGTAGATCCGCGGCCACTTGGAGTCCAGCCAGCTCTGCGTGGGTGGATGAGGCCGAGAAGGGTAGGCTGCACACCTGGCTGGTGCCAAGTTCCAGGGCCGTGCAGGCGGCTCCGGCTCTGCCCGTCGATTGTTGCACGGAGCCATCCGTGTACACCTGCAGAAGTCCGGCAGCGTCGTCCTTCAGTAGGGCGGCGACCTCTTGGCAGGTTGCCTGGGATGGAGTGGACCTTTGCTACGCACCTCCGGCAATGTGGTGCAATGCGCAGTGCAACGCGATATGGCTCTCGTAGGTACTGAGCAGCATGCCCATCCGAGAGTTGTGCCGGCTGCGGTAGCGCTGGAGCAGTACCGCGCCGTTCGGTGTGCCCTGCAGGCTGTGGATGTGGTGGAGCCCCCCTCTCCTCCCCCCCCCCCCCACTGCAGGGCCCGCATCTGGTAGGCCAGGAGCCTGCCTCCGTGTATGTCGCCGCCACCGGAGATGTGCTCGGAAGGCCCAGGCAAAGGCGGATGGCCCGGCGCTGATCCACCTCCATCTCCTCCTACCGGCGTGACTTGAGTTGCACCAGAGGCAGATCATAGAGGACGGCGGACGACGCCACCCCGTGGAACACCCGCAAGGCCACGGTGTGTGTCTGCAGCCCTGGCCACGCGCCAGCAACCTCCGCACGCCCTGGTGGGCCCTCGTTGTGCGTTACTGGAGCACCTTCCCCGCAGTAGCCAGGACGACTGGCAGTCGACCAAGAGCCTTAGATACTTGGCACTAGTGCATAACGGAAGGAACTGGCCGTTCAAGGAGGGTACTATGCCCCCCTTCCCCCTTGTGATAAGCCTCACCTGTTTCAAATACTTTGGATAAGTTACTGAGTCCGCAAGCGTTCTTACCCCTCCAAAACTGTACTGCGTTGGCAAATGTAGGTTCTTGCGTAATTATTAGCAGGTACTTTACTTCTTTTATGAATAAATATTTAGCGTAAGCGGGATATCTGGTCAACGTTATTTTATGCAAATGTGCCCAGTAGATGGCAGCATCGAAATCATGTTTTCTTTTTTTCAATATGCACTGGCGTTTTCTGCAATATTAGAGAGTTTTAGCTGACCGTTTTTGACGGTTCGCTCCGGTACCGGCGGCCCGCTTAGCGCAATCGGAGCCAATGCCGTTCGCGGACGAGCGCACCACGCATGCGCAATGGTCACGTGAAAAACGGTCAGCTAAAACTCGGTATTCTCAAAAGCAAATGATTGTATGGTGGATGCTTAATCCAAAGCATCACAGAATTAAGCTACTTTAAACAAAAGTGCATAGGTATGACTAACAAAGTTTGTACCATTTAGTTTGAGGCTAATTCGCCAGACGTCGCCATTCGCATTATGGCAGCCCGTAAGCCAGAATATGGAAACCGCAAACGGTGTGCTAAAAAGTGTCCTACCGCTTTCAGCGGTATACCAGAAACTCCGGCTGCCGGTAACACGTTGAACCAGGGGAGTAGCCAGAAATATGTTTCGTGGGGAATGAACTTTATTTCTATATTAGTTCTGGAGTAGGGGTAATGGGGGTTTTTTCTCAGTTCAGAAGTCCCTGGGCGGTCGCTGCCAGGCGGGCCCTTTCAACCAGCCGAAGCTGATCGCTGGGGTCCGGGCTGGCTAGCATTCCTTCCCACTGCTCATGGTTTGGGGAGGGAATAAAGGGTGAGGGATGGTGTGTGGGAGCACGCCCAAATCATATGGTAGAGTGTGCATGGTTGGAGACAGTACTTGCAGGTGGCGGAGTAGGAGGTGAGGGTGGATGTCGTGGAGGAGGGTGCCGTGCAGGTTTGAAGGCGGTGGTAGGTGGTGGATTTTTCCATGGGGGAGGGGGGCAGAGATGTGCCGTCCGAGGCGGTAGTGTTCGAGGGCGTCTCAGTGTCTTAGTTTTTGAGGTACAGAATGGTACGCTTCCGACGGTGACGCTGGAGTGTTGGAGGGGAACGCTCGGTAGATTTGCGCGCGGGCGGGAGCATGTCCCGGGGTCCAGAGAATGTAGAGGTAAGGGTGGTTAGGGATGGACGCTAGGATGCGGAGGGCTAAGGGAGCAATGTGACCGGCGGCGTAATAACGACAGGCAGCTTGCGAATCTGTGACGATGGTGATAATGTCTTGAGATGTAGTGGCTGCGAGGGCTATTATTGCGATTTCTTCTGCAGTTGTGGAGTCGTTGCCAATTACTGTTGCGGAAGTCAGTTCAATTCCTCGGTGATCTACTGTTGAAATTGCGAAGGCTGGTTTATCGGCATATTTGGCAGCGTCAACGTAGCGGATGTCTCGTGGATTCACTTGAAGCATCTTGCGAAGCATTCGAATGCGGGCTTGTCGGCGACCCTGGTTATGAACCGGGTGCATATTCTTGGGTATTAGGGCGACGGAGATGGAATCGCGTAGTTCCAGGGGATGCGTTGGTAGCGGTGATGGGTGGTAGGTACTAGTTGGTAGCCGAGGCGACGGCGGAGCTGACAGCCAGTGTGTGAGAGCTTGAGCAGTTCGATCTGGTTTACATGATGGAAAAAAAAGAAAGAGATCCTGTGCCCCACCCCCCAGAAAAGGTTATTAATTTTTCGCTTTGAATAAGCCGACACGTACCCTTGTTATTTTTGTTTTTACATTGCAGTATATATCGATTCGTTGTGCAAATGCCATCGGTGAAAGATAGGGGAAAATTTTAACACGAGCAAAAAGCCCTTTCCAATTGGTGTTTTTCGTCCTTCATTTACGTCACAAGAACAGACCCTCCCCGGGCGGAAGTGGAACACGCGACACAAGCCTTTCAATGCGCCACTATGGCCTATTGTAATACGAACGCCGTAATCAGTTCCCCCATTGAAAACCAAACCTCGAATGTTCGGTATGAGTAGAGGGAATGCGTAGGAATCTTGTATTTCAGTGGATATTAGTGGGGTGAATTTGTACCAGGGCACACGGCGCGGAAGACAACGCGCTTGTTCTTGTCCTTCATCCCCGCTCTGGAGAAGTATACGTCTTGGCAGCGGTGGAGTGCTTTTCGCGAATTGCAATTAAACCGCAAAGAGAAGCTGGCCTCGGGAGACAGATAATGATCAAGTGGACGACAGATACAGATCGAAGAATCTTTGGCGACGGCCGTAAAACCGTCGCTATATTATGCGGTCAGGCACATGTGCTCTATCGGGATGCTACATTTTCTTGATTCTTTATTTAACTCGTCGGCGTGGACAGGGGCCGTCGACACAGCGACACGAGGGAGCCTTGTAAACGACGGATGACGGGCGTAAGCTTCAAGAATGCACTCCCGAACACGACCTGCGCGGAGAAGAAGAAAAAAGCAGATTTTGCCTCTTAATTTCTTCTGCGCGTCACTTCACAGAGCACGTAGAGAAGCTGCGCTGATTGCTTCTTCAGGCATGTTTCACCACTTGCAACTGCGCTTGCGCATTGCTTCCTTTAATCCTCCAGACTTTTCGGAATGTGGACCTGATTGGCAAGTAACACCAGCTCTCTATTTGCTACATTTTATTTTGTGAATTTCACTCTCTCTCTCACTCTCCACTCCATCCTCCCCCTCTCTCTCTCTCCTTTCTGTCGCTGTCTTGTCTCTTGCCTATATCTTATAAAAGGAAGGTCCTACGCAGTCGTCAGTCAAAGCAGATCTTGCCTGGAAGCTTTAGGAGCCCCACCAGAACGACCATGATTTCCGTAAGCGCTGCCTATCTTCACAACCATGTCTCCCTCGTGCTGAGCAATTTTGTACATCACCCGTTCATTTAAACGATTGAGTTGATTCGTTCTGTAAAAACTTTAGTACCCATCGTGAAAGTTGGCGACTTTGAAATCCCGACACAGCGAGTGAAAGTTGTGGAGATTCCTAGATATTCTCAGTAATAATTCGTCCAGATTTTCTCCCACAAAAAGTGCGCGAAGTAGTGCAAAGTAGGGCTATTAGCTGAATAATTAAACTCTTCGCGACCAGTGAAAATATGGAAGCTTGTATGGTAAAAATGGCGCGTAACGCCTTCATTGGCAGTTTTAACAGAGGTGGTCCGTGAGAGTAGACGGGCCAAACCCCCCTGTGTTCGAGATTTCGGCGCACCTTAGAGATGCCCAGGTGGTCAAAATTAATCCGGAGCCCTCCCCTACAGTGCACCTCGACGCCTTTTTAGCGTCGACTCGTTAAACCTTATCAATCAATCAATCAATCAATCAATCAATCAATCAATCAATCAATCAATCAATCAATCAATCAATCAATCAATCAATCAATCAATCAATCGATCGATCGGAACTGGAAGGGTATCGGATGATACTGGACGTGCGACGGAACTAGTTATTTTATAATGGGTTATATGAATGGTTAAGGTGGATAGTAAAGAAAAGAAGAGATTTGAGAGACAGAAGGTTACCTTCGGGGTGCTGCACTGTAACATCGTCAGAATCGGGAACTAGGAACGACACGGAGTCTTTTTAATCACTATTTCTTTCTTTCTTTTTTTTTTGCTCCTTCTTCAGCTCGTCCTCGTCGTCGCCTTGGCCAGCGCTGCCTACGCGGGCTTCGTGCCCACGTACGGCGTCCCAGTGGCCGGCGTCCCCTACGCCCACCACGTGGTTCCCTCCGTGGCCTCCACCGTCCACCATGCACCCACCGTCTCCAAAGCCACCCACGTGACCCAGTACCAGTCCGTGCACCCGGGCGTGCCCCACACCGTGGCCAAGGTGTCCACCTACACGCCCGCCGCCACCGCCGTCCACACGGCGGTGCACGCCCCGGTGGCCACCGCGGTGGTCGGAGCACCCGTCCACCACGTGCCCGGGTACACCTACCTGCCCCGCTACAGCCACCGCGTGGACGCCCACCCGCTCACCTACCGCTACGCCTACGGCCTCAGCCCGTACGGGCTCCACTACGGCTACGGACCCTACGGATACACCACGCTCGTCAAGCACTGTGAGTACGGCGCCATTTTCTTTTATTTATTCGCGTCGTGAGTGGATGTCGCGACTTGTAAGAAGTTCGCTTGAGAAAGGCACGCGCCGTTACGAAGCAACGTCGTCTGTCAAAGTGCAGAGCTTCTCATTCAACGTCTTGGAGGGAAAGAATGTCGCGCAAGCAAGAAAACGCGTTGCCGCGGAACATTCAGGATGTTCGGGGTGGGGCGCTGCAGTGCAGACGGGATCGTCCGAAGCGCGTCGTCTGCTGCCGTGTAAAACCACGCGAAACGCGCTCATTTGGCCCGAGCGCTACAGAAAGAATTAGGTAAATAATACGGTAACCTATTAGATAAACAATAAGAGAATATTCCGCAGAGCAATTAATGTAGAAATGAAAGTGCGCTTAAACGAAATACGGGTTCATTTAGAGGAAGGACCCTTTAGTTTTTTTCAACCCTTTCGGCCTGAGCCAGGTCTGTCTTTTTGCTTCATCCTTCTATCATAGGTATAAAGTGCGTATAACACTGGGTGGTGGGAACTTTAAAGCGGCCACGAAGGCAAACTACAATTTTGTTCCAATTAAAAATAAAACATTTCGTAACTCGGTCTGCTCCATTCCAGCCGTGGAAGACGTTTTTGTTTTAACACCAAAAACAAACACCGGAATTATCAAAAACGGTTTAAATTTTGCGCCACAGTGACACGTGATATGGGAAGGAGTGACGTAATATCGGGCAGCAATAAAAACCGTTATCAGTGTGTTGACTGCACGTTAGAATTCAAGTGACACGATCCAAGGGAACTATAGAGGCCCCACTACAATCGCCCAGTCAGGTTTCTTGGGGCTGGCTTTCGTCGGCGGCAGCCAATCACACATGCAGGATTTTGTGACGCCACAGTAAATGGGAAGTGGCTGGGGAGTCGCTCCTGCTTCATGTGTTCCTTAATGTCAATTATTTGTTGAAGTGTGCGATGGAATTGGATATTGTTATAGGGACAAAGCGGTCTTTTTAGTGAGCGAAACTTGCATTTTGTCTTGATGGCCCCTTCAGAGCTCCCGAAACTGGCCCTGCTACTGCATTTCTTAAGCTTTAAGAGCTGAGCAGGAAATTGGTATCTCCGTGCCCTTAAAGTCACTGTTACAGCGCAAAGTTGAAATTCCGAGTTTCTACAAAAGAAAAAAGAGTGCGTTCGTGAGCCCGTAGTGAAGTTGTGCGCCCTTATACCTTGCGAGTGTAATATTTGTAATGTGTCTTGGATTTTTCAGAACACGGAATCCCAACCGCTCTGAAACAACACCATGAAGATGGGTGCCTTAATTGGTGGCAACGAACCTGAACCAGCTGGCATTGTTGCTGAATGGCCAACGAGGCTGCGAATCCAAGGCTAGGAATAAAATAGTTTTCGCTGCTACACTCTCCCACTGCTCATTTCTTATTCCGAAAATCTGTAGACGCACTGCCCACCTACCAAACGCTAATTAAACCACGTTCGTAGTGTTGCGACATCAAAGCAGGCTCTTCATAAATCGGCTCTTATAACGTCCCGCATCGAGCCTACTCCCAGCCACAGGGGACAAAAAAGCAACGAAGCGGCTCATGCCACGGCCCGTGATTACCGACTACCCATATTAATACCCAACCCTTCGCCTTGCCCCCAACTCCATCGACTCCTCTCCTTGTCTACGCCGATACCCTTATCCACCACAAGGTCAACGATACAAATACAATCACCATATTCTATCCAGATACGGCGCATGCAGTGACATTCCGTAAAGTGCGAACGCTTTCCGTCTCAATACGCTTCACCACGCCAAGATCTTTACCTAACACCCAGCCGCATGTCAATACAGAGGTTTAGCTTATCGTGTGTACCGTGGGTACCGGGACCCGACTGCGCATGCGCGCGCGGGCACGGCGAGGCGGGCTTCCTTTCAACTAAACGAATGCACGTGCACGGAAAGGGCCGGCCGCCCGTCAGTGGAACTAGGCTAACCTAGCGGTCGGGTCCCGGTGCACACAGTACGCACGGAACACATGGTACACACGGTAATTAGCACGCTCTACCACATCACAGTAGAATGTCCCCGTACCCAGCCACTACAATCCCACCTTAACTGCACAGTAGTGGGTGGAGTTTCATTTTCAGATAGATTGCACTACGGCATAACAGAAAGTCTTCAAAGGTACAGCACTGAATCCGTTTGGCGCAAAAATTCGAGACTAGACGGGTTCTGTGTCCCCCATATTAAAATCTGGGGGTTTCCCAGGATGTATATTTGGGTTTGGAGGTGTTGCGTTCGTGGGTTTCCAAGAGCTGGGAAGGTCCACAACAGGTGTTCAGCGTCCCCTTCTGACGGAGCAAGAACACAGAAGGGACAGTTGTCCGCAAACGGCGCGTAATTTGACCCCTCTACCAGACTCATGTCGGTGGAGAGGGCAGTACAAGCTCGCAACCTCCAAGGCATCTGGACTGAGGATGCCTATCACCAGGCGGGAGCCCTAACATCGCACTTGCTGTTTGCAATGAAGTTTATTTGATTAATAAATTACGAAAAAGAAAACCCCACCAGTGATGTGAGGTACTCCTAGTGGAGTATAGGGGGGATGTAGGCCATCATGCTGATGTTCATTGACATTTTAACTAACGCAAACAATCTCTTACGCAAAGCCGTTTCACAATATTCGCCTACATCACAGGAACAGACAACCCCGTTGGAGGCATTCGGGCCCTCGACCTTACGCTTTATAGCGCAAGGCAACACCACTACGGTGGGTTGTATAGCTCACTCCAAAAACCATTGATTCCATTAAAATCAATAATCTATGAAGGTTTGGTTTGAATAGAGGAAATATGTTGGCTTGTACTATTGACTCTCCATCAGCGGTGTGAATTCGTCCAACGACACACATTTACAAACCCGCCGCGCGGAGTGTTGAAGTATCTTTTAGTTATTAAGCGAATAATGTTACGGGGCAATATGGGAACATACTATTATAAAACATGCCTCATAATACAAACATGCCTACCCTGGTATTCTGAGTCCTCCCTCCACTCGAACCTCTCCCTGGAGGAGATCCTTGAAATTGATTTATGCATGCATTGCGGAATCCTCCCCTCAGCCGAGTGGAGGGGAATACGGCCACTCAGAGAATACGGCTCAGAATATGGCCCCTAGTATTGCAAACATGTCGTAAGGTGGAGCTGATATTCCAGAAATGGGGAGAATGTGGATTCGAATGCACTCGAGGACTACGAGCTCTACAGCAGTACATACCACATCACTCACAAATAGGCCGGGTACATTCCGCGCCTCAATTTGAACACACTCCCTTAGGGCCTCATCCCAGCAGAAGGAACCTCTTTACCTCCACACAATTTTTAGCGCTTGGCACCACATGCACAGAACTAGGAACTCTGAAACAGAATAGTGGGTGGCTGAGACAAGTCAACACTTTCCAACCTCAACCTTTTCACCTAACTTTAGTTGAGAGTGTTGGTTAGCTCTGGCGTCAAAGATGAGGTATCAATGCCTGATCGCACAGGCCATCGCCGAGACGCAGGATCAAGGCACCTGAACTGAGTACGCCTCCTTGAAGATCTTTTGGACACAAAAATTTTTACAGTTCAAAGGCGTTCAGGAGCGTAGCCAGAAGGGTTGTTTTGGTGTCAGAACAGCCCACGAAATTTTGAGAGCACCGTGTCCCAACGTCCCCTCTTCCGTCCTTTTTAACACGAAAGTGCTTTATGCCGGAGTCCACCAAGATTTATATGGCGTCATATCCGTCACAGAAATGACATCGCCAGAAAAACTTCGATTGACGCGGCTGCGCCCGGATTCGAGCCACGACCTCTCGCGGCAACGGGAGGTACGAAACGCGCTCTCGACTATAGGACGACAAACGCGCCCTATATAGTCGAGAGCGCGTTTCGTACCTCCCGTTGCCGCGAGAGGTCGTGGCTCGAATCCGGGCGCAGCCGCGTCAATCGAAGTTTTTCTGGCGATGTCATTTCTGTGACGGATATGACGCCAGATCTGAAGGCACATTTCACTTTCTTGTTTTACCAGTTCCCATGGAAGAGGGAACAACCTAATTTTTTTCCCATGCTGTAGACAGCCCTCATATATAACAGCGTAAGAAGGACGATAAAAAAATCAGAGCCAGCTTGTGCTACGGCGCAAGCCTGATTTCGCAACAGCTTTGTTCGTCTCACTAAGCTAAACTCGACGAGCGCCATATAAGTCACTCAAAACCATTTACCCTGTGTATATATATAGAGCTCGTCAGCAGAAGACCAAATCAAACACAAAGTAAAGTACATAAGCACTTTATTTGTACAGTACCCTATTCAGTGTTCGTAGAATTCATTGTCCGCCGCCGCAAACTCTTCGTCGAGCGCACCCTCGACGTTGAAGACCTGCGTTACTGCTTCTTCTTCTTGCTCTTATGAGCGATTGCATTATCGCTTCGCAGCGCGGTGCGCTTCTTGATAAACCGCTTCTTCCACGACGTCTGGATCTTCTTTGGTCGCCTCATCCCCCATGTGCATGGCACAGAGTCGGAGAGTATTATGATCGCAGGTGGTTAGCCCTTGCAACGCGGTGCGGATGACGTTAAGAGCAGACGACAGTAGTTTTGTCGGCGACGCTGTTTGCTCAAACCCTGCGCCACACTCGGTCATGGAAACGCGCTTCGGGCTCTATGGGAGATTCACCGAAGTCTATAACCTAAGAAAAAAAAGCGACTTCCGCTCTTTTCTACCATCAGTCTCAGAAAATACCCTGTCACCGTTGAACATGATATTATTATGGCATTCATTCCCCACGCACAACTCAATCCCCCTCCCTCTCTTCCACACACCCATTTTCTCGCCGCAGGACCATCTCGACCTTCCCTCCACGTTCAGTGACCTTTAGTGAACCATTTGTGAAAGTAAACCCAAATCTGCCCCTGGGCATGACGGCGTAACCTGGAAACACCTTCGCAACTTGCCAAAACCTTCCCTTGTCTTACTTGACCGTGTTAGCCGCTGCTCGTAAACTGGCGAAGTTCCTGAACGTCTTAAGTTAGCTCTCATCTTCCCTATTCCCAAACCCAAGAAGCCTGCTACCGGCCCAACTGACCTTACCAACCTCCGTCCCATCTCGCTCACTCCTGTCTTCTGCAAACTTATAGAACGGCTCACCAATAACCGTATCACCCTTACCCGGAATATGCCCAACCGTACTTTCTACATGCACAAACTGGCTTCCGCCCAAACCTCAGCACTCAAGATAGCCTCCGGCTATACCGCCGTGTTATCAATCGCTCCAATCATAACCACTCTCCTCCCGACCTGATGAGTTGACCTTCGAAGGGCTTTTGATCGCGTCAACTATAAATGCGCCGTACTAGAGGAACTGGCACACGCCTACCCAATCGCCCGGGCTCAAATATGGAATCCACAATTTTCTGAACACCGGGCCAATATGAATTCAAGGATCTCACCCAGGCTGGACTCCTCGCACATACTACCTTGAACGCGCGGTACCGCGAGGATCCATACTTTCCCAATCCTATTTAACCTCTCCATGGTAAGGGTAGCTCGAAATATCGAACGTGACTCTGTTGCACGCTTCAAAAGATATGCAGACGACGTAACCACACGAACGAAATCAATCGCCTTTTCATGCCCCGAAGATATAAAAACCGGATTCCAAGCCGCAGCAAATACCCTTGAATGGTCCTTGGCCACTCTTGGTCTCGAATTAGCCCCTGAAAAAACTTAATTCTTACCCGTATTTGGACACAGACCCGCTCCACACTATGATCTTCCAACTCTTCTCGCCGGTATTCCTACAACCGCCAGTTTTTACCCCATGGGATTGCTAGGAATCCTAATGGAACAGAAAAAGTTGTATGATACCCTTCATAACAGCATAGATCAGAATGAGGTTTCGTTTGGGTTATTTCTTGATGTTAAGAAATGGTTCAATACTGTGAACCATGGTATACTCTGTACTAAATTATACCGTTACGGCTTCCGCGGACCATTTCTATCTCTGCTACAAAATTGCCTTCGGGATCGTTCTCAAGTGGTGTCACTTCGATCGGTGCCCAGTGATAGCATAAGACTTAAAAGATGAGTCCCGCAAGGGTCTATCTTGTCACCTCTTCTTTTTAATTTGTATGCTAATGACTTAGCTACTGTTATTAAAACTTCAGAAATTTATCAATACGCTGATGACACCTTGCTGGTTTCTGGCAACTCTGGTTATTCTCTCGCTCTCTCAAATCTTCAAGACGATGCAAGAAATGTTGCGGATTGGTTCCAAGCAAATTTATAGCAAATTTATAACAATCAACCCTGTAAAAAGTCGGCTGGTTTGTTTCAGAAATCGACAGAAAACAGTGCCGAATGACTGCTTCATTAAGATACGCACATCAAATTGTATATCTTGTTCCTGTGCCCGTATATTCTGTGTCGATCCTGTTAAATACCTAGGTGTATATTTTGATGGAGATCTTTCGTGGAACACACGCATGACTCCCATATGTAAAAAGCTTGGAAGTACTGCCTGTATGTTGTACAACTTAAAAGTGTTTCTGCCTTTCTGTGTTCGAAAAATTCTAGCTCAAACTTTGGGTTATAGTGTTCTTCGTTATGGCGTGTGCTGTTTTTTCAACTGCTCTGCTACCTGTAAAAAAACATCCCCCTCTCGAGGGGCACGATCAAATGCAGAGCATTTCCGCGGGGGCGCGCCTGCAAGTCGTATGGATTACGTATTGGTTGTTGTTGTTGTAATTGTTGTCTTCCAGCGTAGACATTGTCGATGAAGTCGATGGTGAAACGTGAAACGTGCCGTGAACTCCCTGCCGCGGCTATGACGCAACGTGGCGCGACTGATGGCGCGGCTGCTCCGCTGGAGGTGGAGGCAGGGGGACTACACTAGTGGCAGGGGACGACGCCGATGGTGAAAAGCGTGAAATGTGCGGTGGCGATGCGTGCGCGGAGCGTGCGGTCACCTCTTCAGCTGCAGGCCGAAACAGGTCGTCCGTGAGGCCGTAGTGCACGAGCACGGCCGCGCGAAGGTCATCGTAGGGGGTTTCGCTGGGCGGTGGTAGGATGAGGACGCAGCGGAGCTCGAGCTGAAGCGTCTCCCAAAGCATGGAGTGCTTGAACGGCTGTATTGTGACGTAGTTCAGCGAGAAGGTAGCCTGAACCTTGATAAACCAATCTCTGAGGTTGCGTGACTCGAACTCCGGTACGGGCGGGTCCCCCCACGTCGCCATGTCGGTGTGCCGCTGCAGGCCGGGTGACAGGCGCGGAAAGTCCGGGTCACCACTTTGTAGGAAGCAGGCGTGAAGCTGATGCGGCTTCCCACATTTATTTAGGTCGCGTAGGCCCGGTCAGAACGAGCGGCCACCCAGCTGCTGAGTCACGTTCCAACTGACTCTCGTGGAACTGCCCACGTGCCAGTCCAGTCCGCTGATGATGTTCGTGGTGCTGATGGGGACAATGGCGATGGTGTCGCTACAGTACCATAACTTACGCAGCCCAATCCTACGACCTCAACAAAACAGGCCATGAGAACACTTCAACATCTGCACAGAGCCACCCTTCTCGCCATCAGTGGGCTGCCAAAACGTACTTGTCTAGAAATTCTGCAAGCTGCAGTTGCTCTGCCCCCTCTTGGAAATTATTATTCAAGAGCAAGTAAATCAATCCCTTCATCAACGCCCAATTACTCATCAAGGTGCGCCATCGTCGCCTGGGATACACTCAAGCCACTACAACCCCACGACATCCCCCCGCCTCTGGCTCCGTGGAGCCGCCCTTCTGTTACGGACTCTACGGCCACCCATCCCGTCCCGCGTAACGCCCGACCCGTCCGGGCCCCGACGGCAGGCGCGTGGTTGCAGAAAGTGCCAACAGATGGCGAGCGCTACACGAACGCGGGAAAATTCAACTGAGTTCTACGCCCAGAGGGGTGTGAATTAAAAAACCTCGCTTGCCTTTTTATCCGCATGTTAGGAAAAAATACTGAAATTGATTTTTGGGCAATTGTATCAGCAGAATTTTCAAGCAAAAACAAATGCGATATATCAACTGGCTGTATTCCTATTGACGAATGTGTAAAAACACACTGACCCGCCACGGTGGCTCAGTGAGTGGCTAAGGCGTTGCGCTGCTGAGCCCGAGGTCGCGGGTTCGATTCCCGGCCGCGGCGGCCGCTTTTCTGATGGAGGCGAAAAGCAAAAACGCCCGTGTGTACGAGATGTCGGCGCACGTTAAAGATCCCCAGGTGGTCAAAATTAATCCGGAGCCCTCCACTACGGTGCGCCTCATCGCCTCCGTTGCGTCGGCGCGTTAAACCCTACAATAAAATAAAA
This sequence comes from Haemaphysalis longicornis, assembly GCA_013339765.2. Classification (NCBI taxonomy): domain Eukaryota; kingdom Metazoa; phylum Arthropoda; class Arachnida; order Ixodida; family Ixodidae; genus Haemaphysalis; species Haemaphysalis longicornis. The sequence goes on along the minus strand of CM023452.1, from coordinate 151,758,413 downwards.
AATAAAAAAAACACAGTGTTTTCCGGAAATCCTCTGTCACGTCTCGATGCCGTTTATTGCAGGAACCAGAAAGATTCCAGCCGATGGCTGCGGCTAAAACATGGCGTCGGGTACGCTGCACCCTCTGGCGCGCCGGGACTTCGTCTTCGTCGTCTCCCATTCGTGGGCACGGGCACCCTAGCTCGGTACATAGCGTACCGATATGTAGCAAAACCATCAGACGCAACACACCCCCAGGGATGGACGACATAACCAACAAGCTTCTAACGAACTTGGATGATGACTCCATCATTGAACTCACCGCCCACCTCAACACGGTATGGAGGTCGGGCCAACTTCGGAAAGAATGGAAAGACGGCAGAGGTGAGCCTTATTTCGAAGCCTGGAAGACCACAGAGCGCAGTGAACGTGTGTCCTATATCACTAACCTCGGGTTTGAGAAAGCTTCTAGAGAACGTCATCCACAAAAGGATACAGCAGTACCTCTAACAAAATAAGATGTTCCCACATACCATGTGTGGATTCGCAATCCCCTCTCCACGCAGGACATCCTTCAACTGAAGGAAGATGTAATGCTCAAAGCCTCGAGGGATAACCCGAAAGCCATCTTAGCGTTGGATTTGAAAGGGGCATTTGACATTGTCAGTCATACGGTCATACTTACACAACCGAATGGCCTTAACTGCGGGGAACGCACCTACAAATACATTCGAGACTTCCTCGATGGCCGAAAAGCCATTCTGAAGGTGGGACGTTTAAAGCCCAATGCAGTTTGTCTCGGCAACAAGGGCACACCCCAGGCTGCGGTACTGTCCCCCTTGCTTTTTAATATAGCTTTCGTCGGCCTCCCTCCGCTCCTGGCTGCCATAAAAGGCATACGCCATGGATTATATGGGGATGACATCACCCTAAGGGCCACTCATGGGTCAGTGGGAGATATGGAAACCAACCTACAACAGGCAGCCAGCGTTGTCAGGGAATACGCACGACAATGTGGCCTAGCGTGTGCACCGCAAAAATCTGAACTGCTGATCGTCTCACCGCGTAAGAAACTCCCTCTCGGGTCGCCAACCATCTTCCTGGAAGAGGATGGCCACCCTATTGTTCCAACTCACCAGGTGAGAATCTCGGGCGTTTTTTCTACAAGTGGATCGCTCCAACACCAAACTGCTGGACCGATTTGAGCACACCACGGAGCAAGTCTCCCACATGATCCGCAGGGTAAGCACAAAAACGAGAGGTATGCGAGAGGCGGTTGTGCTCTGGCTAGTCGAAGCCTTTGCCATCTCTAGGGTTACTATATGTATGCTCTCGAAGGCTGAAAAGGACAAGGTAGAAGCTATCATACGCAAGCCATAAAGCTGGCGTTGGGACTACCTGCCAGCACATCGACGCAGAAAATCTTACACTTATATATATAATACCTTGGATGAACTCCTCGAAGCTCCTCTTATTAACAAATTATTACGCCTCAGCTCCGCCTCCACCGGAAGAACAATTATGAACCAACTGTGCCTGCGCTTACCGCTTCAACACCCCCAGGCCGATGCGACTCAGCTTCCGCATGAGATTCGCCAAGTCATTGATGTGGCTCCACTGCCCCGGAACTTGCATCCAACACACCACCAGGATCGCAGAGACACCATAGCAAAATCTATCTTCAAACGGCACTGCCACAACTCCACCACAGTGTACACAGACTCAACAGGAAGGAGAGCTATGACTACAGCTCAAGCCCTCCTCACAAGTGCGTAAATTCTTACCACCCATGCACTACAGCAAGAAGAAGTGGCCATCGCCCTAGCAATTGCCCAAACCCCTGCAGAGATCGTTACTACGGACTGCCAACAAGCATGTAGAACTGTCTCGAACGGCTTCAGCTCACCGCTCGCCGCACAAACTCTACTGCAGCGCCCTCCACAACACCGCGTAAGAATCATTTGGGCTCCAACCCATGCCGACGTGCCCGGCAACGAAGCTGCCCACCAGCATGCCCGAGATCTGATACACGGGGCTAGTCAGGAGTTCGGTGAGCAGTGGCGTGTCTGTTCCCTCTTGTCCTTCAAAGAAATCACGCAGCACTACCGCCTGCTGCGAACAATGTACCTTCCTCCACCCAAGAACCTCGCAAAGGAACAAGTACGCCACCTTCGAGGCATCCAAACAAACACCTTTCCTCACCCAACTATAGCCCACATTCTGGCCCCCGCCCTGTACTCCTCGCAATGTCATTTCTTAGAGGCTCTGGGCACCCTTTACCATATTATGTGGGGCTGTGATAAAAGCCCCAACCTCACCCCTCCCCTCGCTCTTCCCCTCCTTGAGCACTGGGAGAGAGCACTGTTCATCTCGGACCCTGACGACCAGCTTTGTCTGGCGAAGAGAGCCCAAGAAGCCGGATGGTCTTAAGGGGTCCTGAAATAAGGACTCTTCCCCTGGGCTAACTGCTTCATGGGTACGTTTATTCCTCCTCATCCTCATTTTCGCCAAATGAGCCAAGTGGTTCTCGCTCAACAATGTGGAGCAAAGCACTTCATAATATCGTGGAGGGTTAATTCGAAACTCCATAACTGACCAACTGGCCGGAGGTGCCGCTCTCCCCAAAGTGCAGCAGGCCGCCATCTGAGGGGGAGAAATACAGAAAGGCTCCCACTTCCCCTCCCTCCTTTCACCCATTTTAAGGCAAAATAAAGTTACTATCATCATCATCATCATCGTTACTCACCACTATCGTCAACATCATTACCCACCCTCGTCGTTGTCTTCCTCGTCATCATCATCAAAGAGGAGATTATGAAGCCAGGTTAATGAAACAGTTTCCCATATATGACATATTCGGTACGGCAGCATACAACCAGCACAGTGCGGGACTAAGCAAGCTCAACGCGCCGTTCTAGTGTTTACCAATCAGGGACAAGGCCCTGGCGAATAGGGCGCGCTTGCACGCGGCGCTATTGAAACAAGAAAAACGACGAGAAAGAAGGGTATACAAGGAAACGCTTTTGCCCTGCATCCAACCCTATAACCCGTCAAATGCAAATTTTGCATACCGGGCACTCTGAATCACTTGGTATTTGAGTGCTAGCAATCCCGAAACCCTCACCCTAATCCCAACCCTACCTTGAGCTACCTATGAGAGGTGGAGCTTCGGACCACGTCCGACCTCTCAGACCAGCGACGATTGGGGGAGAGGGCACAGATGGTGAGCACGCTCCAAGGCATCCCGGATGCCTCATAACAGAGCCTCGACTGCCGCCAATAAAGTTTATTCATCATCATTTCCAACAACCGATGGAAGGCCGATTCCCTGACTGGGTATGTGCCACACTCAAAGCAACATCAACAACAAAGCACGCAGAAGAATTCGAAGAACGGGTGTCTGGTGGCTAATGGCGACGCTCCCACGACGCTCTCCCTCCCGGAGACACCTCCTGTTGGCGTTGATGGGCGCCGCGGCGTCCTTTCTGGGCTCGTCGCGCGCCGAGATGTTCACGTCCATCGCGCACCTTCGCTTCTTTCAGGACACCGAGAAGCAGGCGGCGCTGGGCCTGGCGGAGTACCTGGAGCGCGAGCAGGACTGGCTTCAGTTCTACGGCGCAATGCTTGAAAACATGCGGGCCCTGGAGGACCTAGGCCATGACGACGACGACCGTCTGTAAGTCAACCGGTCTTGGCGATGCCTTCCGACCTCGCGAGAACGTACCTCTTACGTTGCTTTTTACGCGCTTAGAGGTAGTGTCTATTAACCCGGCAGCCATGATAATAACAGTCAGAAATTTCTCACGGCAGTCGCCTCTTACTGGCTAAGGACGCTACCCGAAGATTCTATGGGGTAAATATTCCCTAAAAAGCCACGTTTGCAGCTGTTCCTGTAGCGCTGTGGTATAGTACTTGGTTTTAAACGAGAAGGCTCCTGTTCGAGTCGCACATTGCGGTGTTTTTTTTTTAGCTTTCGAATTTTTTCGGTCATCGGGACTTTTTAATGCTTTTTTACTCTGGTTTTTACTATATCAAGAGGTCGACGTACAGGATTTCTAGAATGGGTTGAATTACGTTTAATATAGGTTGTGTTCTGTGTCGTTGGGCTGGGTTAGATTAGGTTTGTTGAAGTTTGGCTGGATTTGGGTAGGTTATGGTTACGTTAGGTTCGGTGAGGTTATGTTACGTTGGGACGTAATATCATTCAGCAAATTTTAGTCCAGCCAGCTTTTATCGAAACTGCCGTGAGATTTACGTAGCCGCGCTTAGAGGAGTAATGACACGAAATTTTCGTGTTATATTTCTTGCGCTGCTATGGGTGCCTACCAACCCAGTAATAATATGTGGCACATTAGATGGTCCATCGCAGCGTAAACAATTGTTTACAACCTCGTGCATCTGCGTCAGTTTTGGTTTTGACCAAACAAACACCGAGGCGGTCGCCCTGACAAGAGCATACCTGTTCTCGTCGCACTACTGCCGACGCGCGCGCGTGCGTCCTGACCGGTTCCTGTCGCACTCGACCGGACAGCATGACGTCAGTTCCAAAACTGTGACGTGATGCACAAGCCAAACAGCGCGCGCCAACAGCAGCCACTGCGTTGGGTACGTCACGGGAGCCCCGGCGTCGGCAATTTGGGGGCAAGGCGCTCAGTGTGTCATGCTGATGCCCATGCTGAAAGGGAATTCGATCTGAGCTTTTTGGTGCGTGCAAAGACTAAAATTGATTTAAAATATGTTATACCGAACGCTTATGGTTTAAACTTCCTGGGTGATGTCTCCATACACAACGGAGGCTTTACATATTGTCCTCTCAACTTTGAAAGTATTTTTATGGGGCTATAAGCGAGGACACCCGCCTAACATTTTGTAAGGCTTAAATGAGCCGTGAAGACTGAATGCAAGCTTAATTCCATAAACAATGCTTTGGCCCGACAGCAATGATACACGTTTAACGCCGACAACAATAATGCAGTAAAGGCTCGTTAATTCGAACTTGAAGGGTACCTTAAAAAATGTTCGAATTACTCGGAGTTCCAATTAGTGGGAGGGCGCTAGAATGAATGGAAATCGCGCCACACTGCACGCGCAGAACACGAAGCAGCCACCTCTGGACTCGTTATTGCGAATTAGGCCCTACTACATGTTTGCGGCAGGTGATTTCGTAAATAATGTTCCGTAAATAATAATGGCATGCGCCCGAGCACTGGCGCGGTTGGGCGGCGCCCTCTGTAGATGTGAAATAAGCTGTTGCGGGAGCGTAGCGCGCGCGCCACGCTGTTGTTTCTCTGTTTCATAAGTTGCGCAGGAGTTCGGTGTAAAGCGGTGCATAGGTGTATATTGGTTTTTACTGAGGTATTTGACACAGGGCCGCATTCTTATAGTGGCATCAAACTGCTTATACGAATACAATACACCTGAAAAAATGTCGTCTCCGCAAGAGACCTTTGGTTAACCGAGAAGCCAACTTTAAAAGGACTTGATGTGTAGCGGAGTTGCTAAAACAATCTCTTCAACCATGAATACTCACTTGAGAGCTTCTGCATTTTTTTTTCTCCTGGGGCTTTCAGTGTGTCGGTCATGCTAAACGAGGAACTTGCTGCGTGAGTTCACGGCTACGTGTTCGCACTAGGCAAATTCGAGTGCTAAAGATCATGCGCGAATTGGCCGATTCCTGGTTTTTCGGTATTACATAGCAGCTTCTTTTCTTTTCCCCTTAATCTTCGAGCGAGAGGCTTCTTACCAACTCTAAGCCAGGGAAGTTACCTGCATAGCCCTGGCGAATCGCCTCTTCGAGGTGTTCCATTTTCATCGATTGTATCACTATCATCATCACCGTGGCGCCGCATTACTTTCGTGACATACGTTTTAGGGGCGACTATGACTTTCATTGTTCCCTGAAACTCACACGTCCACAAGCATAGCTCCTATTCAAGCCGGAGTTAAGAGTTGCGGACTAGTTTATTAAAATATGTTCTTTTCCCACTATGGCGGCCACACTGTATACACGCTGGAAGCTCTATTCGTACTGTTTTGAAGGTTCTTCGGCATGCTAACTGTTTACGAACGAATGCGGAGAAGAGGCGTTGTTTCAACACCAAATCGCCGCACAAGTTTCGTAACTTAAGTTTTGTGCGATGAACGTGCTTGGCTGGGAGGACGTAAATATATTTCCTTCAAGAGGAGTGTCCTTCCCGTTGCACACTTTACAGGAAAATCTTTAGGGCCATTCGAAGAGGTGCAGAGCGTCATACGTGTGAACGCCCGTGTCACGGGAAAACGAAATGATTCGCCATGTTTAAATTTTCAAAGGGGATGAGCGGTTTGCGTAAGGGGTAACATTGTTGTAGGCTCTCTAGAGGGAGCCACTCAATGCAAGTTTCTGGCCTTTCAGAGGCGTTATACCAAGCGCGTACAATACTTTCCCAGTGTTCCGGAAGGTTTAAATGTAGCACACAGGTTTAATTCGTGCCGCATGGCAAGCGATAACATTTGGTGACAGAAAACGAACGCAATCTACTCACATGGTACAAAAAAGAAAAACGTTTACCTGGGCGGCTGCTGTGGAGACTAACTCTGAGGTGGACGTTAATTTAGGTTACTTTTATGTTGAGCAGGAACTTCTCAAAGCAACGCTTCATCGCATTCTCCTTTCTTCTCGAGAAGGAGATTACACTGCCCGGTGGGAAAGAACGGGGATCACATTTTGAACGAGGCGGTCTTCACTTTTAATGTACTTCAAACTTTGACTGCTGACGACACGGCGAACGAGGCCGGTTTTGGGAAACACGCCTTTATTACTAATAAGCCCATGTTAGGTACACACGCAAGGATGCGAGACCACCCCCAGTCTAAAATCACAACAGGAATACCACAAAAACTAACAAAAGTCCTGTCGTAACGACAAAAAATTTTGTTGTGACAACAGAAGTCTTGTTGTTACGACAAACCCATATGTTGTTACGACACACATTTCTGTCGTAACGACAAAGTCAATTTTCTTAACGATAACATTCCTGTCGTCACAACAGAACTGCCATTCCCGCTACTCTTCACAATGGGCAATAACAATCAAATTATGTGCAACTACTGATAAAACATCGGGATCACGACAAGACAGGGATTCTGCACGGCGGAACATCAAAATCAGGACAGCAATACGAAACACGACAGAACATCAGAATCCCCACACGACAAGAATACGACAAGACGACAATACGACACGCGAAAATACGACAAAACTACAGAAAGTTTTTCTGTCGTCGTTTGCGACTGGGCCCTGCATGATTGAGGTGGCCCTTGTGACCAGAGCCTAGAGTGATGCGATCAGGAGCAAATGCTTAGAGAGGCGTTTCATAGGTTGCAACATTTTCCCACCCCCGCTGTTTGATGGACCCATTTCAGAGTGGGAAAGGAGCGCCTCCTGCTGACCTACGCGCGTATCACGTGCCTGGCGGGGAGTTGGCCGAGGTTGGTGTCGCAGCACGTCGCTGCGAGCGCTGCCAGCAGGCAGCAGTTACTGGAGCCTCCTGGTACTGAGACGAGCCCGTGGCCCACCGACGAGGACCTGGCGGGCTCAGCCGTTGGCATCTGCCGCCTGCAGCACACGTATGGCCTCAGCGCGCAGGAGATGGCAGAGCTCAGGAGGTGCGCCGCCTTCTCGTTCTCC